>VUYV01000424.1:0-16502 GCA_008711295.1 Anarhynchus alexandrinus | reverse complement strand
CCCCACTTTTTTTTTTTTTTTAAACCACTGCAATAAACTATTCCTCAGAAATCCAGACAGAGCAGAGCAGAGCTGGGAATCTCTCACAAAAGCCTGATTGAAATGACTGGGCTACCCTGCCCTTCCCATCCCAAGATAGAGAGGTTTATGAGAAGTCTCCTTTGCTATTTATCTCCTCATTACTCTTCCACCTTCTGAAGTCGACACTATCTTGCTCCCTTCTGGTGGGACAGCCAGGCACACCAGTGTGTAAGTGCTGGAGAGCAAAGCCAAAGGAAAAGGTACAAAAGCAGTGACAGCAGCTCCACACCCTGACCCTCCCTCCCACTGAAGTCACTCCAAAATACAGCCATTCACTTCCCTGGGGACACATTTGAACAAAAAAAGCTTTCCTATTTTTCCAAGTTTCCAGCGTCTCCATCTGGGCATCATTCATGCACATGTCAGAAGTACAGTGTAGTCCTATTCCCTGTAATTCATCAAATCATAAGATTTTTAGCAGGACCAGTAAAAATCATAATCCAACACAGTAGTTGCTCTCTGTGCTGCAGCAGCCCTTAGCACAGCAGTTATACTACAACAGAAAGTATTCTTGGGTGTTTCTATAGAAATAGCTGAATGCAGCGGACCCACACTGCGAACCAGCCCAGGCAGATGATGCATTACTCTGCAAGAAGCCCCAAAAGGCACAAACAAAGTAGAAGGAATGGGATTATAACATATTTTTTTTTAAGCTTGAGCAGGAAGCCTTTCTAAATTACATTTCTTGGATTTTATTGTATTATCTTCATGGCACAGTTATTACACATTGAAGGTAATGACTCTCTTCTGCAAGTAACCTAATATTGAACATGATTGATAACCCCTATCTGGGCTTTAGAGAACACTGAATTTCCTAAATGGAAGAAGGGAACAGAATCGGATGAGGTGAATAGGGAATAGCTTGAGTGGATTATGTGTATGCATATGAAAAACCCACTGCTAGGTTTTCACTAGAACATAGTATTTTCTTGAAAACACCCACTAATGGCACTTCTGTCCTTTTAAGACTGGGTTAATTATCCACTCCAGGGAGTAAGAGGCAAAAACCAAACTTATGGCCTAAGAAGGAACGGCTTCTTCAGAAACTGATTTCTCTTTCTCTCACCTCATGATACCAAGCAAAGATTTGTCTTGGTATTCTTCAGGTTCTTGCCCATTCCCCCAGAAGCTTTTTGACTCTTTAGCCCACCTACTTATTGATGAATCGCCTCACTGCTCAAGGAAGCCTGGTTAAACTGTCTTGGTTACAATCATTACATCGCTTTTAACTTAGGAAAGTGAAGAAAAATAAAAAAGCAGAAACATTATTTTTAAAAGTAACAGATTAAAAATGGTTCGCTATAGAACAGACTCATTTCTTTGTGAAACAGAAAAAGTGTTGTTCGTGGATTTGGGGTTTTTTGCTTGGGGGGCTTGTTTTGGTTTGGATTTTTAATGTAAGTTTGACCAGAGAGCAGATAATCCTTAAAAGGCACTTTTCAATCAGTTAATAGCCTCCTAATCATGAAACTAGAGCAAGCCACCAACAAGGAACAGCCTCTGATGTAACTGTAAAGCAAAGTACATCAGTGGTTCCAGCTGCTGTCAGACTTCTTTGGCAAAGTTGTCCTGTGATTTTTAAAGCTATTTTATTCATTCAATCGCTCACATTGTTAACTCCCCCTCTCTCCACCCCCCCACCCCCGGTAGGAAAAAAAAAGGAAGAAAAACAATCCCCTAAACACACTAAGTCAATAGAGCCACTTTGATCCAGCAGAACTTGACTGTTTGTCAAGGTTTTGGGAAGCGCGTTTTCCCCTTCTTGCAGGACGGGAGAACATGCTCTCCTCTTCTCTGCCCAGCAGAGCAGGCGGGGGGAAGCAGGACAAGGAAGATTGTCTGGAAACGATTCCCTTCAGCCCTGACATTTGCCAAAGGAGGAACCACCAGTGGCTGCTCACCCCTCCTGAGATCTCGAGCTCTGGGAGAGCAGCAGGGAGGCTGCAGGGGAGAGCAACATTTGTTAGAGCTTGTGTGAGGCTGACACGGTGACACTGTCAGGAGGTGGTAAGAGCTATTTCAGAGGCTCTGTACCAAACTTCCAGAAGAGCGAAACACTATCCCCCCACCCCTCCTCCTCACACACAGAGACACTGATAAACAGCAAAATTTTAAAGAGATTTTTAAAAATTAAAGTGTCATATTATTATTATTCATGGTGTCAGCCTTTTCATTTTTGAAAACTTGGTGACTTTTGTACTTGTCATCATGACATCAAGCTGTAGAAAGATTTTGTCTACTTTAAAACTTCTTCCAGTAACAATATCCTGAGATAAGGCTCCATCAATAATAGCCCAGAATATTTCTCTTGTTGCAAAACTAAAGGAATTATTTCTCCTTTATTCTTAAATTTCTGTCAGCTACAAGTCAGGGCCTCTGAACTATGACATAGGATATTTTCCAAATTCAAGAGTTTATAAACAGAACAAGTCCGTGTATACAAATACTAACGAAGGAAAACAATGAAAAATAAAAACAAACCCAAAGGCAATGCTTGGAACTGTGGAGAAGGAAATAAGTCATCAGTGTAGCAGCTTTTGACATTATTTGTTCTCTCATTCATGTTACAATGTAGAACACTGCAAAAGTGGTTAAACAGCAATCTATGACCTTCGGTAAGTTAGGGAAGAAGTTTTGTCCCATGCAAGCTCTGTTGATTGTCCATTTTCACAGACATTGTCTCCTATCTATCTTCTAACACAGGAGTTTGAGCTTTGCATCTTCCCTGTGCCAACAGTCCCTTAGAACACATCATGTCCTCTAAAATAGAGGAGTTCATGGGTTTTTTTTTTCTAAAATGTTCTCAAACTTAAGTGCAAGAAGCCTCACTTTTTTTTTTTCTAAACCACATCCAGAATGTTTATTGGCTTCAAATCTTCATATTCACGTCCAAATAAGTACATCAGAGGAAGTCTGAAATGCCGAATGCTCTGGTCTTACCTACAGCAGCTCCTAAATAGCCAAGTACTTATCTTACCTGTGCAAGCAGATTCCCTGATGTCAGTATAGCATGAAGTGTGCAAGAGATATCATGAAACATACAGTTTGCTGTTTACCTGTAAGGCTAAGTGGAACTTTAAAAAAGGAATATTTGGGAGCAAGTGGAACGAACCGAAAATGTTATCCCATGATAATGAAATCAACTTGGGTGACTGAAAAGCTGTCTGCATAAATGATATGAAGAGTGCTGCACTAAAATATATGCACAAAGACTGAAATTCAGTCTGTGGCAGTAGATTAAGAAATTACAGCACTATAATTCAGTAATATTTCATTCTTTGATATACTTTTTTCCTCTTAGAATCATTTTTCCTGACACCACCTTTCTTTTCAGACTTGAAAAATCTCACTTTTCTTCTAAACTGTCTTTTTGAGCTTCTGTTCCGATGCATCAAAAGAGCAATACATGAGCATAGCAAGTAATTTGCCCAAACCACACTCTCACCACTCAAGTTAGAAGCAAATATACTCACATGCTAAGTTTCCAAGACTTTATTTTCTTCTCGCACTGGTTTTAATGTGGTAAAACTCTCCACATGCTTAAACTTTGTTGCTTCCAACTTCCCTGTCTATTAGCTCAGAAGTAGCCAAAGACTACAGTGAGACCAAAGCAACTGCCAGATTGCCTCCTTACTAGAGAAACAAGGAAGGAGAACTATACCTTCATATACAGTATTAAAATATAAGAAGACTAAGAAGCAGCCCAGAGCAACAGGGAGATCTAAATTAACATCTAATACTCTGCTAGAAATTAATCTAAAAGTGTAAATCTATGCAGTGTTAAAAAATGTCTCAGTTAAAAACAAACAAACAAAAAATCAAAACAAAACTAAAAACCCACCTCTACCAGCTTCTGCTCCATGAGAAACCTAAGCAGTACGCAGCCCCTAAATAAGAACTATTCTTGAATGCAGCTCATTCCCAATAAGGGAGAAACAGAGGAAGTGGGAAAAGCTACATACAATGGAATAATTTTTCCCCACTCAGACATAAACAACTAACCAACAAGAGCCTGTAACGACCAATGCTGGACACTCAACCAGCTATGGAACTTTACAAATTATTTCTGCTTCTACATCTATTACTAGATCTTAGGCTCTGAAGGAATAGGTATGGGCTTGCAATTTCCCAAGAATAAATTTAATTCAGTTTGACGTATATTTCATTCAGGTTAAGAGCTATTGTAACTTTTTAAGTAAACCAGTGTATTCTAAGTGACTTGTAATTTGGGGGGGCGGGGGAACAGACGCTTGATTGTAAAGCTAACCAAAAGGCTACCAAAATTAACTTACCTCTCTAGCTTTCATTTCCCAAAATAATTTAGCAAATGCCTCCTTATCATACACAGG
Source organism: Anarhynchus alexandrinus (assembly GCA_008711295.1). NCBI lineage: Eukaryota > Metazoa > Chordata > Aves > Charadriiformes > Charadriidae > Anarhynchus > Anarhynchus alexandrinus. The sequence goes on along the minus strand of VUYV01000424.1, from coordinate 12,072 downwards.
CAGTGTGTTTGTAGGCAACTGAAAGTGAGTTGTTGAGCTCTCAGACTAAACCAGAAGTGATGAATGATAAGAAAGATTTTTGGAAAGGGGTAAATTTGTCTTTTTGACAGCTGAGTTAAGATAGGGGTCACTGAAGTCTCTCTCAATGCTACAAATTAGCCTTACATTCTCAGACACAAAATTTCAAGGTTAAATCTACCAAAGTCATTATAATAACAACTCAGTAGAATCCTTTGCTGAGGTTTTAGTAATATTTTTTCAACCATGCACACAGAGCGTGTTTACAGGCACCAAGAATGATTGTGACTGGATTCTCATGGTAGGGTCGCCTCCCTCAGGCTTACTATCCCAATCGGAGGACTTCAGACACATCCTAGTCAGCCCAATCTATTTCCTATGGAAAATCGGTATGGAAGCCAAGTCAACCTGCCCATATGAATGTCGAGTGAAATGCTAAGATTCAAATGAAAGCTCAGAATGGAACTCGCCTGGTACACGCAAAACAGGGATTCAGAGCTTGGAAGCAGAAGTCACAGCAACCTGCAAAAGCACAAGCCAGGGGACACCGTGGGTGCCTGCAATAAACAGCCACTTGTGGACCATCCTGTTTGGGACAAGAAAACACCAATAAATAGTTCAAAGACTTTGAACCACTAAACCAGGAATGACACTAATCCGATCTTGCCAAACATTTCCAGATATGATCAGAAAACTCCAAAAGAGACCCTGAAACCAACAGTTAGGTAATTTTTTTTTCCAGGTTTAATATTTTGTTGTATCCAAATTTTTACCCACATGCAGGACATTGTATTTTCACAAATTACTGGAGAAGGGGGGAAGCTGCTAAAGGGTAGGCCTAAAGTGACCACAAATCATCTCTCCTGTGCTGTCTTCATGGGAGTACCTCACTCTGCTGGGCTTAACTCATCCCCTATCTGCACTTCTCAAGACAGATATGTGGGTAAGAACACGTGCTAGATCACTGCAGAGCAGATAACACATAGTAACTTAATGTGCCAAAGACTTTGGGATCAACTGGGACCACTAATATTAAGATATGCAACTGAAAGAACAGAAGGCTTTCTACAAGAAAAAGCAAAGAATCTTAACTCATCCATTTGAGGTTTCACCTAGGGGACAGTTTTCTTCTGCACAAAGTGTTCAAATGATCTATTGTGTGGACCAGGAGCTAAATCAATTAAATCACAACTTAGAAGAAAACTTATTTCTCAGCAGAAAATATATTACTAGTTTGGAGATTTCCGTTTCCTCTTCTCAAAGGTTTTACTATAGTAAAAGAAGGTACCCAGAGTTTAAAGCAAAGGTCCAGAACAGTTTTCGTGGTGATAAGAAACTACTACAAAATGCAGTTTCTAGTAAATGCTGTTTAGAGGACCTACACCTCCCCATCTCACCATGCTGGTGCTGGCAGCTCCTTGCTGGTTACCTCCAATGAAAACAGGACAAGCCACAAGGGTAAGTATAAAACTTAATCTGCTCGGTCCTCTAATACAGATTCCCCATTAAAACTGCCAGCATACAGACACCCAAGATCCACCAGTTTGCAGAGAATTATATGCCTAAATACCTTCCTGAATCCATTATGACAAGCTTGAGCAGACTTAGCATTTCACCAAGAGCAGACCCTTCCTTCTCCCTTGGTAGAAACAACATACTTCATCAGAATTCCTCTCTTTCTGTGAGGAATAGGATGCCGCTTCTTCTGAAGAGGTAAAAGTAAGTGCTATAAATTAATAGTGTTTTCAAAGAAACACACAGAACAAACACGTCCTTTTATACTTTGTGACCAGAACTTCTCATAAATTTCCTTTGAATATTTAAATGATGTTTCCCATGCTACTTGCTATCTCTTCTCTGCTCCAGCTCGTTACTTACAATAATTGGTACAGCATCATAACAGCACATTTATGGACAACGTATCTTACTTGTATTACACTTATCTCAAGAATGCTCTGAACTCTTGAACCTTATGGAAAGAAACAGAATGTAGTTTCAAATAACTGACTTGAAAACAACTTTTCATTATCCTGTTTCTCACATCCCAGCAGTTATGTTGAGAAGAGTTGGTACAGCTTTGTGCTTTTCAGTACTTAGTTATCAACCAGATCTAACAAAGCTCCATGGAAGTGGGCATTTGTATTTCTGCAAACGACATAATACCCTTCACTGGGCTCTTTGATTTTAAAAAACATACAAATCTCACAGACACAAATGAAACATCAGACCTCCAACATACTTCCTTTTACTTTCTTCTCATGATCTCTTCTTTGAAAGGTTATGAACACTAACTCTTCTAAATAAATATGAATATTATACGATTGCCATGAGTCACATTTTTAATTGGCTAGATCTTTTCCATGTAAGACATTGCCACCACCTGGTAGATATCTCTGAACAACTGTGAGTACACTTAAAACCTCATGAGCTCAAGTATTTTATGGCTGCTCTGTAGTAAATCGGCCCTCAGATCTTTAGACTTCCCTTCAGGAAGCCAAATTTATCTTTAGGATTTGTTCCAAGCATAGGGTACGTGTGCAAGGAAATAGATCCATCAGTGGCATTTCCCACCAAATTACAACCTGGTAGTTACACTTAACTTACAGCATTCCTTTCTCTCCTTTCTAAAAACCTATATAGAACTGTATCAGTGAAAGAAAATCCATTAAAAACCATCCCTTCATCACTTCCATTATGACCTTTCCCTATATCTGCTAATGAAAGCCAAACCATCTTATTCACTTTAGAAACAGGGGATCTAATCTAGACGTATGATAGCTGTTGCAGAGCGGTTTGCTTTTTCAAAGGCCAGCAGGCAAGTCTTTGGGATACTAACTAGGCTCCTGATGCTCCTCAGCAATATATCTACTAATAGAGGATGGCTTAAGGACAGAGACTGGCTTGGTTCTGGGTTTTTTTTGTTGTTTTGTTTATTTATTTGGTTTTGGTTTTTTAAACAAAACCATCACATCAAAATAATAATTCTGCTTCGCAGTCAATACTTATGTTCCTGTCATAGGAGGGACTAAATCTTGTCCTGTATAATCAACAACCAGCTGATCATTAGGATCTATATTTAGCACCATCAGGTTACAATACGTCAGTAAATCTTGCTGATAAAAAAAAAAAAATCTATAACCTAGACTTCTGCAGGCCATGTAGACTTCTTAAAGGCAGAAGGCACACCAAGTTTGCTTCAGAAAAAGGGCCAAACACAACTGTAGTTTGCTTTTCTTTTTTTCTCTTGTTGTTTGGCATAGTTCGTTTTTCTCTTTCTATAACTTCAAGAAAGGAAAAATGTTAAAACAAATCTGTGAACTGGTGCTATGGTAGTTCCGGGGTTTGATCGAAGGAGAGCAATCTTTCTCTGAAGGGGGAGCCAATGCCAGAATGATTTAGGAAGTAGAAAGCCCAGGTAAAGCCAACATTTAGTCTAGAAGGAACTCTACAATGGAATTACTGTGTGCAGTTTAACCTACCCCATGTCCTATTTCCATTCCTTATTTACAGGAAAACAAAAGTCAGTGCACAAAGCTTTACCTCAGGGACCACTGCAGGTTTCACACATTACCCCAGGTTCTAGTCCCAGTTTTGATGCTGACTCTGTATGGCATTATCCGTAGGTGTGTCATAAGTGCTACATGACTTTCACAGCTTCCATTCTACTGACAGGATTGTCCTGAGCCTCAGCAATGGGAGGCTGCACCGCACATCTGCCCTGCAGAAATACCTCAGATCAAGGTAGATAAACATGGGAATACCTCTGCTAGCAGCCTCAGATGTGGAGGTCTCCCCTCACATAGGAAAACATTTAGAATCATTGAATCATAGAATTGTCTGAGTTGGAAAAGACTTTAAGACCATCAAGTCCAACCATCAACCTAACACTGCCAAAACCACCACTAAACCATGTCCCTAAGCACCATGTCTACCTGTCTTTTAAATACCTCCACGGATAGCAACTCCACGGCTTCCCTGGGCAACCTGTTCCAGTGCTGAACAACCCTTTCTGTGAAGAACTTTCTTCTAATATCCAACCTAAACCTACCCTAGTGTACCTTGAGGCCATTTCCTCTTGTCCTATCACTTGTTACTTGGGAGAAGAGATCAACCCCCACCTCTCTACAACCTCCTTTCAGGTAGTTGTAGAGGGTGATAAGGTCTCCCCTGAGCCTTCTTTTCCCCAGGCTAAACAACCCCAGTTCCCTCAGCCGCTCATCATAAGATTTGCGCTCTAGACCCTTCACGAGTTTTGTTGCCCTTCTCTGGACACACTCCAACACCTCAATGTCCTTCTTGTAGTGAGGGGCCCAAAACTGAACACAGTACTCGAGGTGGGGCCTCAGCAGTGCTGAGCACAGGGGGCGATCACTTCCCTAGTCCTGCACACCACACTATTCCTGATACAGGCCAGGATGCCGTTGGCCTTCTTGGCCACCTGGGCACACTGCTGGCTCATATTCAGCTAGCTATCAACCAGCACCCCCTGGTCCTTCTCCACTGGGCTGCTTTCCAGCCACTCTTCTCCAAGCCTGTAACACTCCATGGGGTTATGACCCAAGTGGGGGTCATAACACTTCTCACTGGTTTACTGGATCCAAGTGTATGCCATTACCATTTATTCCATAGCAGGAGAAAGATTACAGGAAAAGGCACACAGCATAACACGCTAGTCAATAAAGACCATGCAAGGCCGACTACTGCCATCTATTCAAGCTCCTCAGCATGTAGGTAGTGAATGAATTGCAAGCAATTTCTCAATTATCTCTATTTTTAAAAACATTTTCAGGAAAGTTCCCTAGCAAAGGTTGTTAAAGAAACTAAATCACTGAGTAAGCAGTAAAATATCTTGAATCAGCAATGAGCCAAGAGACAAAAAGAGGCAAAAACTAAAGAGCCAGTTCTTCAGTACAGGAAAAAAATCAGCCGCAAGTTTTGAAAAAGTATTTTAGTTTATATTAAAGTATATTTTCCTGCGAGTGAATCCCTAGAATCATATTTGCTGAACACCGCCTTTTGCTACCCCGAAAACTCCGTTTGCAGAACCTGCAGACCCTGCACTTTGGTAGCCCCACATGGAACAGGTGAAGGCTGGAAAGAGGCCCGCTGCTAATGAGGCAGACCCGAAATGAGTAAAATGAATGTTAATCTCTAGTCACTAACCTGTTCGTTCTTTAGCCATTTAAAACAGAAGAAAAAGAGAGCTTTGATCCAGCTCCAACACAAATACTGTTGTTTACATACAGTGTTCAATACTTTCAGCCTTGATCTGGAATTATTTCAGAGATCGGCTGCATATTTCACAACTCTTGCTATTAACACCCAAGACTCTTCTGGCTCAGAAATGCTGGGCTGACTTTCTTGCAGGTAAACATTCATTTACCTGTAAGAAAAATATACTTTAACAGCTGCTGCCATGTCTACTGAAAAGGCTTTTAATAATAACCTCTCCAGAGGCTAAAGAGTGCAAAGACATGACTGGCACCAATGACTTGTAGAAGGTAATTCAGTATTACAGATAAAAGGAGGAGGAATGGGCTTGGTGCCTACTGTTTGGAAAGCTGTATTGAAACAGCTTTTTCCCTTTTTTTTTTTTTAAATTCTATGAAACATTTAATTCACTATGATGGAAACACAGATTCTGAAGGCAAAAGTAGATACTTCTTAAAAAAACACAGCTGGAAGGAGGTAAATATTTTACCATATGGTTGGTGCTTTGGTGTGGCAGCCTTGAACATACCTTCACATTGTATAGGAACCAGTGGAAGGCTTGATACCTGCCTATTATCAACAGCTGTTAGCATTTAGTAGGAACATAACACTTGCTGCATAGGGAACAAAATGAAGGATTGCAAGAGAAAGCCATTTCCCTCATATTTGATCTAAACCAAAACAGATTTCACATAGTATTCACTGAAGCGGGAGTAGTGCTTTCCAAAGATTTGGGTGAAATGCAATTCCTACCTGCACCGGGTGACAGAGACTGCTGCAGCCATGGTCCCAGAAATGAGGGTGCCCCTCCAGGCAGGGACTTGGACTTTTTCGGGACCTGCCGGCCAGTTCCCCCACAGCAAAACAGAAACCTGCCATCTTGAGTCAGGAGCTGTCAGCCTCTTTTCTCACTCACAACAGAGGCAAGTCCTGTCAGCTTCACCGCGGGAATACCAGATTGCCCTGGGGCAACTCCTCCGTAGAAATAGGTCTCTCCTTTTCCCAGAAACTCAACCCCTTCCCGGTCCTTAAACACCAGTCTTCTAGCTAAAGAACTGCTTTTTGCCCGCAGCCAACTGAAGGAAAGGCTAGGAAATTTGTTTGAAACTTCCCATCTGAGCACAGGAGATGCGTGGTGGGCTGACCGCTGTGCTTTCCTTTGTACAGCTTGCTTATAGCAGGAAGGAGCCCACAAGATGTAGCAGGACAAAACAAACCAGCAAAAATTCGATTACTATTTTCCACCTTTTTAATCACATCTAGCTCTGTACCTTTTAAGTTCTTAGTTAAAGAACTCTTCCTGTTACCCTGTGTCTCTGAACTTATATATCAACCATCTTTGGGGATGTATGATTATATACCACCTCACCTACTCACTTCACCACTAAAATATTTCATAAAGCCTACTACATCTCTCCTGTATCCCAAATACACATCTTGCCACCACTCATCCTGACAGTCATAGACATCTGTCAAGAAAAGATGATGTTTCATGTCAGACTACTTAAAAAAACAAAACCAAAACATTATCTTTTATTTACATTCATTTAACATGACTGTAAAACTAAAATTTTAGATAAAGCACCTTTGGCTAAGATTTAATACCTTCATTTAATGTGTCCTGTTGTCATCCCAGATCATACTTTCCCAAGCTTGGTTTTGATAACACAGCTCATAAACTCAATATTCCTGATACAACCCAAGACTATGGACACAGAAGAGAATAGGGCAAATGTAAAAGTTTGTACCTGAAAACACAAATAAATAAATAATAACAAGAAGGCACAAGTTCCAATTAAAAGCCACTTTAAAAATGTATTCTGTGTTTAGAAGCTTGTTCAAATAAAAAGCTATGGATACTGGCTGGCATTCAGGCATGATAAGGAGACACTGATGCCCTCTTTTTCAATGTCTGTGCCAATGAACCACTTAAGGTTTTAAGAAAAGCTGCTGAATTTGTGCGTTTAACTTCTCGGTTACTACATAAGAGGATGGAGGTCAACAAGAATTTAAACAACATTATAAAAAAAAAATAAAAAAGCCATGCTGACCTCTTATACTTCTCCAACCAAACACAGGATGTCTGTTGGATTAGCTAAGAGGCATGCTGCTTGTTAAGTACACAGTGTTTTAACACAACATGCTTTCATTCTGTTATAAACACTTAATAGCAAGCGCGCATCACAAGACACAGTGGAAGAGCTCCCCTACCAGGCTGATTGCTCACCATTCAAAAGCTTACAAACCACTTGAATTAACTGCTAAATAAATCTGTATACCTACCCCTCTTCTCCTCCCACAGCATTGTAACCCCCAGTGGCTGGCAGTAATCCAAGCCAGAGCTTGAATTACTGCAAAGCCCTACAGCCTCTTCAGTTCACACCCACTCGCTCTCTCCCCTCACCCCAACTTCCAACTTATACCTGGTCGTTTTACTGGGAGTGTGAACTGTTGTTAATAAATAGGTAACTTTCTGCTTCTCCAGTCAAGAAGGCGCAAGAGGGGGAGTATCTAGAGCTGGAAAGCAATAAGCACAAAGTGTATTTGGAAAGCCACAGTTAGGGAGAAACGCTCCACCCTCTTTGTATCTCAACTTTCAGGTCCTCTTTGAATTTCAGTTAAAACACAAAGGGATCAGCATGGTGCGATGCAAGAAGGTGGAGAACCTTTTTGCAAAGTAGATGCCATTTAACACATCAAAATCATACTACAGATGGAAGCTGTGTAATGTTTCTCCCTTGCACTGCATCAGGGTCTCTGTAGTTCCAACCGCTTTTCTTACAACTAGTCATGGTGTATAAAATAAAGTACGTGCTTAAGTACTTCCATGACCAGAGGCTAAAATTTCTAATTATTTTTTCATGACCTGATGCTTACCTCAGATCTTTCTCTAGCCTTCCTTATGCTTCTACCCCAATCTTTGGTAGCTTTACCTAAGGCATGGCTGGTAGAAATTGAGGCCAAGTCACAATATAACTTTTAGAGGAATCCAAGGGAAAGAAAATCTGCCAGGCCTGTCATTGAGTTTCCAGGTGCCTCTGCTGGAAAACTGCAGTGTGTAAAAAAAAGACAGAAAAAGCATCCAGGAGCATTTCTACTCTTAGCCTCAACTCTCCAACCCCAGGAGTTACCTGCAGTTATTAGTAATGCTTTAAAGAATCACATGGCAGCAAGAAAGACAAGATACGGGAATTCAAGACTACAAGATACGACTTTCTAAGCAGATCTCATGGATAGATTCCTCAATAAGCATGTTCATTAGGTATAGTTTGTTATCAAAATATCACTGTACTCCCCATTTCTTTGAAATCCTTCTCATACCCTACTTGCCAGCATACATATATTTTAAATACTCCAGTGGACATTCCTTTGCCTCCTCTATGTTCCATACACATTCAGACACTGAAAAACAGTAAAATATAGCATTAGAAATACCATGTAAGAAATGCTACATCAGAAACATGGCCTAGCTAGAACTTCTGCTCTAACCAACTGACTCTTCTTGAGGAAGATGCAAAACCCTTAAAATGCAGCCTGATATGCAATATATCAGGTTACTATTTCCCCTCCTCTAGTGATCAGTCTGTCCTAAAAAAATGAGGAATGACATCACATAGCTTATTTGAGACCATTTCCATCCTGACTACTGCAGTCACAGAACAGTTTCTTTTATTAGAAAAATGAATATAAAAACTTAAAAAAAAAAACATGAAGGAGGTGTATCTTCAGAAATTGTTTCAGTACTGTATCTTTACAGCATGTGCTGTAAGTCATCTACTGCAGGCTCATTGTAGGTTTCCTCTCATTTTTGTCCCTTTCGTGGTTCAATGGTTTGGGAGCGATTGGCCAAGAGGTAGGTTTTGGTGCTGGGACACATTCAGAACGGCACTGGGGACCCAGGGCAAGGCAAGGACTAGGAATGCAGATACAAATGAAGAGCTGGGTACAGTTCCACTCTGTTCTTTACTTTTTCCCACAAACACAAAAATACTGCAAGAGCCCCTGTTTCTGGAAGGCCCCCTCACCAAATCATCAGCACACAAATAATACACTGCTGAAATTTTAGCTGTATCCAAACTGTAATAGAAGCAAGTTTAGTACGACCTGAGACCGATAAAGGCAAGGTTTAACTCTTACAAATTAATCCCCTCTTATTGCCTATATTCCCCAGCAATTGAGGACATTCAGATTCAAAACACGGGCCAGTTTCCATTTTTTGCAATCAGCAGCAATTAAGAGATTTATATGACATAGTTAATAAAGCTGCAACAGGAACATATACAATTCCTGCCTGTGAATCCTGATTTAGAACATGAGTAATAATTCTAGAAGCACAAAAACAATTGTTTTATCAAAAGCCGGGCCACATTTTGCCTTTCTTTACCTACAGCACAGGCCGAATGCTACTAATGTCCTCAACTGACTTGGATTCAGCCACATATCATAAGTATGGTGGCAAGCAGCCAGAAGGGATCATCAGCAGATGGCAGAATTGACTACAATCTATTTTGTAGTTAGACCACACGGCTGTGTTTGCATCTACTGGGGAAATAAGACTTTAAAAGGGGCAGAGAAAAAAAAAAAATAGATTCAGAAGATTCTGTAGATTATTACTGTCCCCCACCCTCAAAGGAACAAATGAGAAAGATAAGATACATATGGGCTACAGAGGAATGCCTTGAATGGAAAGCTAAGCTGTACCCTACTAGTATTCACTAACGAAGAGCATGTTCCTAATTTCTGCACAATTTCTGTGGACATATTCCTGGTCAGACAGATGATTCAGGCTTTATCTCTGTTTGCTCAGGTGTCGGAGGGGATTACATAGCAAGATACCCAGCACACAGAGGTCAGAATTAACAGGCTCCAACATATAGCACGCAGCACAGCTAGGTCGGCTATATTAGCTGTCTGCGAACAGGGACTTCTAAATCTCATCCCTCCCTAGATAATTCCTTGTTGCTATACTAGAACCAAGGAATACAAACTATCGTCATCAGTTGTATTATGTTTTAGAGAAATCACCTAAAGTCAGAGGCACACGTCAAGTGCTCAGCTAAAGACCACCCCCTTCCTCGGGCAGCTTGCAATCCCTGTAAAACAAGACAGGTAATACTTCATTAGACCCTTTTTTCAGCTTTTCACAGATGGAGGGAATGAGGCTGAGCATCACTGTGGCTTTCTCAGCTCCACAGCCTGTCAGAGAATGTTTTACTGCCGAATCTCAGTGGCATAGTTCAGTCACAAAGCCATGCCCAAAACAAACTCAAAGAGTCCAGAGGACAGAGCCCAAGCCCACAGATGGAATGAAAACCCATGAACGGTTCCAGCGTGCGAAGAGCTACAGTATGCGTAAAAGTGAGTAACGGAGGATAATTAAAGTAAAGAGAAAAAGGGAAACATTGGGGAGGTTTGGGGGTGGGGAGGAGAAATCATTAGCAGTGTTATCGCTTGCTTTCCTTAAACCCTGTCCTGAAAGCTTTAGACATGATTGTCTCAGTTGATGTTTTTCAGATGAGGTAACAAAATCTTGCAAAGCTAGGGATCATAAACAGCCTACCACTAGCCAGCTAATTTATAACGTTATTTGCAGTTTTAAGCTTAATCAGCACCATGTGTCCCCCCACGAGATGACTGAGTAGCACTGCACAAGGTTAGACCATCTGGTGCTGGTTTTTTACTTTCTTTTGATTTTTAACTGTTACCACTAATTCTTGTGTGCCCACTGCCTCCCTGAGCTTCAGTCCCTTCTGCCAGATCGAGATCCCATGTATAGATGTAAATGCAGACACAGAGAACGTTTTTGCCTCCCACCTCCACAGTCACTCACAAGCGCGTAATTTCTCAAACACTTCCATGCCTTACACAGAATTTCTTTATTTGCCTTCTTCAGTTCACCTTTTTCCCCCCATATCTCTTCTGACCTCTCAGTGAAACAAGTAATATCAGTCCAAGAAAAGTAATATCATGTCTTCTAATGGCAGTCCATGTTGACCAGATGACCCCTACTGAGAGTACCTAAGCGAAGTTCAGCATAACCATATCTCTTTTCATTCCCCAAAAGAAGATTCAGTGTCTGCGTAAGAACACCAAGTTTTGTCCTTACTTAATGTAAGTGCTCTGATGAAGACAGGTATACACATGCTGCTCATGTGGCCTTTCTCACTCCTGCAAGCATCCATTATCAGAATCTCTCAGTCACCACCACACTTTCTTAAGCAAGAGAGTTTAAAAACAACACGTTGCATATTCTAGAGCAGGTCTTGGTACTTCATCCAACTGGTCCTATCAAAATATTCTCCTTAATCTAAAATTAAAGATAATTCTGCTGAATATAAAACATCCAATACCAAAGAGCTGTGATAAATCAATTTTCCTTGCCTGCAGTACAATCTGGATTTAGCCAGTTAGTACATCTTAATAAACAAGTTACTCATTCAAAGGAAAATAAATGAAATGCTTTGCCTTGAGGGACAGTTTTACTTAATAGTTTGGTGTTACAATGACAGAACATATGATCTGTCAGTATGAACATCTTTTGTTCTCTGGAACATTTTGAAAATGGGTGGTCTGTCTGCCTCACAGTAGACCATGCTTACGAAGCATAATGCCCCTTCATCCACAGCAATGCCCTTAAGAACATAGGAAAACCATTTTGTTAATTGGTAAGGAAATCAAACAGAAATCCCAAAACAAAAAAAAGTGCTCCTGTGGAAAGCAATTTCCTAGTTTCCAAAGTTTGTGACATATTATATACCAAGTGACAGATTTAAAATAGGAAAAAAAAAAAATGTTTTTGGTACTATGGGAAATTAATTTTAACAGTTAAAAGAAAAACAAAAA
>VUYV01000423.1:536669-549419 GCA_008711295.1 Anarhynchus alexandrinus | reverse complement strand
GAGAAGAGAAGAGAAGAGAAGAGTAAAAGGGGCCCCTTCACTCATATTAGGGTGAACAACTAAGATAGCCTGCAACATTGCTTATTTTTAATCGCAGGAAACACAGTTTTTGTAAAAGTTCTTTTCTATTCTTTCCTCACACTTTCCCCTTCCCTCTGTCAAAGTGTAAGAAAATAAAAAGCTTCCACAGACATAGTCCATGACTTGTTACAACTCTTTTTTCTAATCAAATAATGCATTAATATGCTTGTGAAACTGCAACGCCTTTGCCTTTTCTAACAAATCTGAGATCACAAAGAATAACCATGTTGTTCTCAGAACTCCCCCAGTCTCCAGCAAAGTGGAAAATCATACTTTGCTTGTTTGTGATGACTGTACATCTGTACAATTTCTCTTGTCTTTTTTTTTTCCCCTGAAGTTCAGAGCATATTTTTGCCAAATTATGTATTTACTTTCTTGCTTTGGAATTATTTCCCAAATTGCTGACAGGAAAATATCACTGCCTTGCCATCCTTCCCTATCTAGACTCTAAATGTAGAAAGTCCAGTGTTTCAAGTGCTTCCTCATTTATGGAAATACAGGAAAATCAGTTTCTACAAGCTGATTGAGGGCGGTCTTGCTGAAAGTCAGAGCCTATGCAGAATAAATTTGGGGTTGTGATTACTGATTTGAGCAATAATCAGGAATCCAAATTATCACAGCTTCTACAATGCATGTAACAAAAATATGTATTACTCAAAATGTGTTTTTAGATGCTATTAAACTCATTATTAAAGTGATATTTCATTTAAGGGAGAAGGTCAATATTCCTGGGAAAAAATATCAATGTTCATTAGACTTCCAGTGACACTTAATGTATTTATCATCTCAAGAGAAGATTAGTGCTTTATTCCTCATTAACTTTAAATCACATTCCAAAATATCAGGGTAACATTTATTCACAACAAGCTATGAGGAGACAAAGCCAGAGAATTCAGAGGTCGAGGTCAAGGTCTATCATGTTGAAACTAAGAATCACTGCTTTGGTTAAAATGCTCATTTTAAAAAAAAAAAAATATAAAAAATTGTGTATGTTCTCTCTCAAGAGAATTGCATCTTCTGTATATTCCAATGCAATTAATGCCTCTTCTAGTGACAAGAGTATGCAAGGTTGTATTTCTCCTACTACTTTTATAAAACTAACAGGCAACAGATTATGAGCTTGATGTTCATGCCTTCTATGGAATAGCTGACGATTTATAAGCAAACCCTTTCCTGTCCAATATTCTTGAAGGAATGGGGGCTGTACTCCTGTAAAAGTAAGGACAGTGTTTGTTTGAAGGTGAAATTAAAGAATAGAACTTGTCTCTCATATGAATCACAATGGATGTAGTTAAGATTAACCTTTTAAGTGCAAATTGGACTTTTTTTTTGCTGCTGGAAATCATTAAGAGAAGGCAAATATGATCAAACTAGGTTCTCCTGGATTCTTCCTAAATCTAACAAAGTTTGTGCAGGAAGTGACAGGTAGATACATCATAGTCATGGTAAACTCTCTAAGTCCTTTATTGTGTTTCTCTTACCTGCAGATTCTAGAGAAAGCAAGTATTGAGCTATATATATTGAAAATCTGAGATAAAGAAGCTTGAATGATCATTATTTATCCTGATACACAATTTGTAAATTTATACCACTCTGTTTTAAAGAAGCTGTAAACAGCAGGAAGCACATTAGAGCCTAAAACTAGATTTATAACTCGTGCAAAGTGCAGCAGAGCAGTGTTACCTGAAAATCATGAAGGACATGAGAAGTAATAAGGAAAATGAGCTCTTGTTCTCAAAGGCTCCAGGAACCATTTACCAATAGACTCTGGAAAAATACTGTTTTAAGAACTCTGCACAGCAGGTTAGCCTTTGGTAGGCTGTAAAGGTTAATTAGTCAAGGACTAAAATATATCTTTTACAATAAAATGAGTAAGGACGATACTTAGTGTTAATTATAACCTTAATAATTAATTTCTAAATAATTTTGTAACTGTTTCATCACTGTAAATCATTATTTTTAAGTAAACACATTCATTTATCTTATAGTCTTGTCTAATGACAAAAATCAATGCTCTAGTCTGACATTTGCCAGGCCACAGCATTCTCTTGGGCACTGAATATCTGTTCACCAAAACAAATCTGGCAGATTTCTAGGGTATTGACCATGCAATGAGAGAGACAACTTTGCAGTATTTTTGGTTAATTCGCCACTGAGCTCCAGGGATCCTTTTGTAGCTGGATGAAACAAACTATTGTGGAATAGAGACATCTTTTTCTGTGAATGGCAGGTGAAGCCTCTAACAAAAAACAAGACAGTGGACACAGATTTTGGTGTGTCTTTAAAAGATGAAGAGCCTTGCTGTAACACTCCTGTATTCTGAAAAGCAAATTATTTCATGACCTTAAAATGGCAAATGCATGTAATTGTTTTACACAAATGGAGAGAGAATAAGAATTAAAGTTATTGCAGATTTATTTATTTGAATTTTTTCCTTCTGTAGCTGTTTATTTTCAGTTTATAGTTTCTACTGTGTCTCAGCCCCAGAATACATATCTCTCCGTCTTTCTAGACTAACTGTTGTTTTCACTGTCATACTATAAATATATTATTTGCAAAACAAAGCCATTGTGATTCACAGGGATTTCATGCAAATGTTTTTCCCAGTTTCAAGGTGTTCATACCTTGAGTTTGTCTTTGAATTTCAACTTCAAAGGAACCTAAAACCCCGATCTGAAATTCAGTCAAGGCTGCAAAGCCTTGCCTTGTTTCAGGTCAAAAGCTCAGAAAAGTGTTGAATTCCCTGACCAAAGCAAAATCAATTCACTGAAAAAAACCCTTCAGTAACATAGAATTATCTTGTTCCTTTAAGTTCACCAAAACTCAAACTCATTAAAATCATCAGCTATGGAGTTACAATCCCCACTAACACAGTCTTGACTCCAACCTCTTTGAGAAATGCCCTGCTATAGCCACCGCACAGACACGCATTGAAAAAAGAAACATATCTTTTACTGTAGTGTATAACAGCATTTGTTTTGTAAAATAATCTTATATTGCCTTCCAACCTAGACGATTCTATGATTTAAGTAAAATGGTACTGAAAAAGTGCTATCTGCACTTAAACACTTTCCTGCTCCACAGAATCATGACATCTGCTAAATTTTACAGCATTTCGTACAACCCACAATGCTGTTTAAAATTGCTTTCAGCTATTTTTATAGCACTCACCAGTTATCATTCCAACTTGGCTCCTCCCCCAGCATCTCTTTTGTACTGCTATTGCCACAAAAACCAGAACTCAAAAGCAAAGGGCAGCACACCAAGCATGTCCAAATACACATGCACACTGCACAAGTAGAAAAGGACAGATATGGTCAGTATCATCATGGCAGAGCTGAGGCCCCAGACCTCCGGACAGTATAACTACAAACTTTGGCAAGCTTCAACAAATTCCCTCATTATTTGCAGCTATACCTCATGCTGGAACATATTCTTGTAAATACCGATAGCTGTTGCCTCCTCAATAAAGGCAGAGTTAAGGTTGTCTCAGCCTATAGCTTGATGCTGTAATTTTTGGTTTTCACTCATTTTTGTGCCATTAAATTCTATACTCTAGAAAGCCATAAGACTTGACGTATTCTGACAGGATATCTATCAAGTGAATAACTTTCTGCTCACCCTCATTTTGTAAGAAAGAAGACTTCTAAAAGTATAGCAACACGCATAGTAAAAAATAAAATTATGTTATTTAAACACAAAAATGAAGCTAAACAAAAACTTAGCCATCTAACTTAGAAACTTTGCCTGAATTAAAAAAGTAACGGTTCTTAAATAATATGTCTCTAAATGACCTGGAAAGCTGTAATCACATACCCTTTATCCATTCCATAGCTAAAGATGGGACACTATACTCCAAATCCATCCCCCTTTTGATACTGCATTCCAGCAGTGCCTTTTACTTGCCTTATTGGACTGTTTTGTCCATAAAAAGCAGGTGAAAATCCTGTTAGGAGAAATGTTCACAGCTCCTTGGATTATTATTTCTTTCCTTTGTAACAAATGTGATTTCAGTAAAGTGATGCCATCCATTTATCCTTGCTACTTCTCTTTGGGACTCAAGAAGAAAGATAAACTATGTTAGCTAATATGTTAAAAACTTGTCTGCACACCCACAAAGGAGCACAGACAGACAATGGCAGGAGGGGGAGACCAAATAATATCCTGCCGGGCCATCCAGCATCTAGGCATCAGCAACTGTGGAGTCTGGGATCCAGGGCCACCCATTGATCTGACTGAGTGCCGGAGCTGAGCCACTGGAGGCATCCACCATGTGTGGACATGGATGTTCGCTATTCTCACTAGTGGACGTGCATCCTCTGCCCAGCCAGAGAGGAGAGCAGGATGAGGCTGTTGGTGCTGTGTTCATGCACGTGCTCTGTCTATGATGTGTACGGCCAGCCATGTATATATGTGTATGTGGTGTATATGGGCTCTGTGGGCGCATGCCTTCTGGGAATACATTTACAGCCTCGCTACTGGTTAGACCTGGGGGCATGCAGCTGCAGCAGTCTCACCTCTGGCAGGCTGTTGGATCCAAAATGATAGTTTCCTCTAACAGATTATACTTACTTTCAGAGGCTCACTAGCTAAAATATACTTACTTAACTGAGCCTCCATTTCTGCAGTTAAATATCTTAACAGCCTATCACATGCATAGGAATCGTATTTTCCAAGTGGCTGTAAGAGATCAACCAAAGCTCTAAAAAATATGATTTTTTTTTTAATTTGTTTCACTGAAATACTACTTCACTGTAAATTCTGTATTTTCTTTCCCAAGATTAGATGCAACCACTCCATTACTATGCACATTCACTCTTGGTGGAAAAATGGCTGCCCAGGAAATTTCTCCTCCAAACATTGGTACTTCAACTATCTCTCTTTAACAAACATTCATTTGCCATTTAACTCTTTCAGTTTTATCAGTTCAGTAGCTTTTTCGTTCAATACATATATCTATTAATAGTTATTATATAAAATACATCCCCTCTTACATTGATAAAATGTTTAAAAATAGAATAGTTTTTTGTTGAAATCCGGACAACTGTGAATTGTCAACATTTTCTCATTGTTTTGGGTTGTCCTGGTTAAAAACGAAAGAATTCTGCAATTATCTTCATAAAATTTTACACAGCTGTAGGTAAGGTAAACAGTAAAGTAATATAAATTTATCTCTATAAATCCTGGCTTCAATTTTAACCCTTCACCTGTTCAGAAGCATTTTTGCACTCTCCTCAATATTAAGAGGTTGTTTGCTAAAGAAAAAAGGGAGAAAACTAAGGACTGAAGCTTTTCTTCTCCAGCTACACTGTTACTGGAGAGTGGAAAGAATGCAAAAGAAAAAGTGGAACAGCAAAAAAAAAAAATTATAGCAGAACACATATTTATTGTTTGAAATATTATCTAAATGTGATAAATTTTCTGAAACTTTTCTGCATCTTCTAGATATTTTAGAATACACTTCGCAGATGAAAATCCCACTTTTAGCATATGAGAGAGGGAACAGAAGACACGTGCTGCTGACTCAGCACACATTGTTCAGAACCTATAAAAAGAGCAACTGTACCTTTCTCTCTCCTTTCTGTGCTTTAATAGTGTAGGGCACGTGGAGTTCCTAGGAAGTATTCTTATTTAAGAAGCTCATAACAACAGAGTAAATAATTTGATTTTAGAATCGCCAATAATCAGTATATAAACACGTTTCAGGATTAGCAACCTGAACCAACAGCTCTCTAGTAAAGGTCAGCAGCTCTCCCCAACAGCCCAAGGCAGATTCACTGTGTCCATTTGAAACTCAAGGGTGCAATTTCTGAGAATGTGTTTGCGCAGTACACCTAACTAAGACAGCTGTACTGCTTTGGTCCCTTTCACGGTGCAGCACAGTGCTATATAAACACATCCCTATGTAGATAAGGTGGAGTATGATTAAGTCTACACCAGGGAGGGAGACTGACTTTTTATCTCAACCAAAAGACATCAGTATATTCCCTACTCCACTGCAATTTTGAAACTGCAGGATGGCTTACAGTTATGACAAGTGGCGCCACTGTATCCAGTTCCATCGCAAGTGCACTTGAAGCTGTCCCACGTCTGGGTGCATTTGCCACCGTGTTCACAGTGATTGGGCACACACCTGTCAGGACGAGATGCGAAAACAGAAAGAAAAACCTAAATGAGCATCAAGATTTACACACAGCTAGATTGTGAGCTGCCCAAGCCTCATGTTCTTGCCTGGTAATTAATCCTTGTTATTTTAGGCAGATTAACAGAATTTATATCTGAACACACAACTACACAAAAGATGATTCATCAAGGCTCTGCTGCAGTCCTTTTACAAACAGCAAAAAAGCGCAATTAGGGTGGAATACATTCACCCACCATAAATTAGAGTTCTAAGCTACGTACAACTGGTACCTAGCTGTCAAAACAAAATGAACATCACAAGTCACACCTCCTCCTGCTGTGCAGGTGGTGTCATGCCTCAAAGATTCCAGGACCACCAAATGACGGAAAGTTAAAGAAAGAATGCTATTTATCTTTCTGCTGCCAGCAATGGGATAAAGTGGAAGCAGATTGTCTGCTGGCTAGGATGGAAATTACTAATGCTGCAATATTAAAACAAACAATAGGCTTCAGTATAAAAGCTGTAAACGTTTTTTCTTCACAGAGATTTGTGGCAAGTATTGTTTACCTTTCTCCCACCCACCTGCTTTTCTTCTCCAGCTACAGTGTTGCTGGAGAGTGGAAAGAATGCAAAAGAAAAAATGGAACAGCGAAAAACAAAAGCAGAACATGTATTTATTGTTTGAAATATTATCTAAATGTGATTTCAAAGATTTGAGTTTGGCCAATTTCTTTTCTATCAAAGATAGTTAAAAATGGGAATTACCATGTACTTTCACCTTTGAAACTATTAAATTTCTTTTCTTTGACAGGACTTTGAAATATCATTTCAAAGAATCTTTTTTTTTCTTATTAAATTCATTACCGTCAGACTCAGTACAGGCTCTGCATTTTTGATCAAGAACTAAAGGAGCTTTCCTTTCATGTTGAGTTGGTCAAATATAATTTATGAACTACACTTTTTTATTTTGACATTAAAAATGAAAATTAGGAGGCCCCCTATTTGACAAACAAATGAAAATATTTTCATAAATGCACCACAAATTAGGTCTCTCTATCTCTAAGATAAATCTAATGTTCGTCATATTCCTGTGATAGTTAACAATACTTTATCAAATAACAACCAAGGACAGTTTCCCTTTCCTTTCCTATCTTGCAATGCGTTAAAACTGAAAATATCCAGGTGAACTCCCTATAAGCTTATGGTCTCCTATCGCCTCAAGTTCCAATTAACAGCATTGGCATACATGACTCAACAACCAAGAATAACCTATGCCATGATATGCATTACTTGAACATTGTGTACTCACATTTATAAAAGATTTTTGGTTTTATGCATGCCAGTACAAGTACCTCAGAATATAGACAATATAGATATCTTACATCCTATATCAGACTGTAGCATTCAAAGCTACTCATTCTTTCTTTTTCAAAAAGATCAGAAAATACTGGCTTGGTTAAAAATAGTGCTCAAAGAAATGCTCTTCTAAAGCAAGAAACAGAGCATGTATTTTTTTTTTTGTCATAGCAAAATACAGTGAAACTACCTCAGAAAATTTTCACAGTTCAATAAATTATGTTTTCAACATGGTTTAAGTGAATTCATTTAGTTTTGTAGTGTGGCAGGCTAAATGAACAGATAGAGCTGATTACTGCTATTCAGCTAATAGGTGATGACTTTCAGTTGTGTTCTCAACAGCACAGAAGAAAAACAAGAGCGTATAATAGCACATTTCTAAACACCCAGACAATTAACAATTTATATGAATCCATAGCAGGTGGGTAAAAGAGTAGGGAAAGCAGACAGCAGTGATATTTCAAAAATAATCTCATAAAAGTCACTTTTTTTCAAGGATATAAACATCTACAAAAGTTCCTAAATCTGAATATGGTTTTTATTTTTCCAGCCTTTCAAAGTAACTGCTTTTGATGTATTTTCTTCTTCATTTACATTTGAACACACAGTACTTTAGAAGTATTTTACCAATGACCAAACTAAACATTTTTCTGTGTGAATTTTGTCAGCTATTTATATGAAGTCTCACACTTAAAGCCAGCAACTAATTTCACATTT
Organism: Anarhynchus alexandrinus; assembly: GCA_008711295.1. Taxonomy (NCBI): domain Eukaryota; kingdom Metazoa; phylum Chordata; class Aves; order Charadriiformes; family Charadriidae; genus Anarhynchus; species Anarhynchus alexandrinus. The sequence continues at coordinate 541,141 of VUYV01000423.1, read as the reverse complement.
TAGTGTGGTGTAACTTACTTTTATTGTACCATAACTACTAAAGATACTGCATTATTGACTATATAACTGAGGTAAATGACTTAATCTAGGGAAATATGAAAAACAGATATTTATCTGTATCATTTAATGGAGCATATTAAGTCATAAAACCAGAGATATTCAGCAAACACCTTGATGTTAATTTTATACTTCTAGTATGATGGCTGGAGTAGCCTGCTCTGCATCTGCAAAATTTCTTTTTTACTCATCTGCTTTTCCCTGTTCTTAATATGATGTAGTTAGAAATAAGAAGCAAACAATATCTTAAGATTAGTCCTAACTGGAGTTTAAATCAGACTATAGGATCATTTCCTTAAGCCCTCCCTTCACCCTCAATTTTCTGTTACTTTATTTTATCAGATAGAATTATAAGATTTATTTTCTATTAAATCCATTAGCAAACTTCTGTAACACAACCTGCTGCTCATGCGTCCACTTTTTGGACAAACCTTAACCTATATAATAGAGTTTACAGGAAATTTTAGGACACCAGAATGCTAAAATTGAAAAAAAAAAACCCAACCCCTTTTGAATTCAATAGAGATATCAAGAGGAATATAATTTCTAACTGTAAACTCCATTAACTTTCAAACTCTTTTCTTACCATAGAGTGATGGTAAGGTACAAATACTGGTAAGATAGAAGGTAACTTACCTATGTATTTCCGTATACATCAAAATTATTTAAACATATGCAATCATATAGTTTATCCACTTTCATTTAGTATATACACAAAATGTATACGCTCAAAACCAATGCATACTCTATTTGCAGTTCTCTTGTATTAAAAGACTATGTTTCAAGCCAATTCCATTTTTTAGTCTCCTTTTAGGAAGAAGGCTGCATTACATAAAAAAAAACCACCTTCAAACCACACTTCCCTTTTGAACCAGGCTCTGAAGTTAGAAGTTGCCACAAAACAGAACTGGAAGTAAGTTCCTAGTCACCAAGTTGTGTCCCTTCCCATTGTGGACACCTATATTTTAAGTAATGCTACTTTCAAAATCTTGCTAACTTAATTTTGGGAACTTTCTTGCTCTATGGCACCTTCTGAAAGGCAAGGCTATAACTTCATACATTCAAGTGTGATACACTTTCTTATAATTTCCACCCCAAAAATTATCCATAGAGAGTTTACAGATGCTGTTTTGCCTGGTATTTTATTTGGTAACATTCACTTGTGTCTTAAACAACTTTTGTTCATCTTTGGGATGTACATCTGATAACTGTGGAAACAATCATATCTTCTCTCAGCTGGTATTTTTATGAACATAAGTCTCCGGCTGGAAAAGAGATTTTTTTATTGTTCTTCCTCATAGCTCTCTTCCCACTTGCACTTGCGATCTAATGAGTATTCTGGAGGAGGTCTTACCAATGTTTTGTGATTCCAGAGTTGATCAACATTTTTGTATTTCTCTACTGAAATTATTTTGCTTGATATATACCATTTTCCTGACTACCTCTGAATAGTGGCTCAAAGTCATCCTGAGATTGCTCAATACATTAAATACCTTCAGTACTTTCCTATCCTTGTCTTCAATCAGTTCCAACCAACAAGCTCCATCTTTATACAGAAATTCCTGTTATTGTTGTCAACAGCATTACTCTGTACTATAACTTCCATGGTGTCATCCAATTTTTTTTTGCTTATTTTTCTAGACTGAATCTGTATCATCAGCACATTTTGTCAAGATATTCCTAATTTTGAGCCAAGGTCAAAGCATTAAACAGGATCAGCTCTGGCACTGATCTCTGAGCAACTCTAATCTCTCAGCCAGCTGTTAACCCATCACTGTAAATTGTGAGGCAATTCCATTTGCCAGTTCACAACTCGCTTTGCAATTCCTCTCTCTAACCTCATCTTCCCTGGTTTAGCTAATAATTTCCATAATTACACTATATCAAATGTTTTATTGACATCTGACAAACTAGATCTATTGTATTTCTCCTGTTTGAGAAGAAACTACTATACTTTATCAGAGAAGGAGATCAGGTTAATCCTGAACAATCAACTGTTGATAAACATCTCCTGCATTTTACTCTACCTTCCATTTACTTCCAGGTGTTTAATTACTCTTTCCTTCATTTCTTCAAAAGCTTAGTAAAACTACTGAAGTGAGATTAATAGGTGTCTAGTGATCTGGGTCTCTCTTTCCATTTGTTAAATTACATGAGTTTAACTGTCACCAAAAAATACAAAACTATGCTTTTTGGTTTTGTTTGGGATTTTTTAAGGCTGCAATATGACATGTTAGTATTATGAAACAGGGCTGTCTTCCCAATTATTATCTAATTAGTTTTGGTGTATTCTTGGTGCCTGCTTACTCTGTTATTGTCCTAAGAAATTGCTATTCCTTAATTTCTTTGTTATTTGCTGATTCACTAGAATATTTAATCTTAGGAATATAGCTAATATTCCTTCATAATTGGTATAGATATTTTTGTCTTGCTTTCAGCTGTGGTAGGAGCCAACTCAGACTTTCACCTCCTTTTGTCTTAAATATTGTAACTGTACCTTCTAGAATAGTTTGTTGTTATTTTTTTTCAGTCTTCCACAACACAGACCAAAGAAATAAACTAAATTTCCACTCCTAAATAAAACCCATACCACTCCACTCCTTTCCTGATGATGTTTAACAATGCCCTCCTTATTAAAAGTATATACAGTATTTCTCCAAACCACCACTTGGAAAACTGGCCTCTTTCACACTTTATCCATAGTCAACTCTGGTTAAAGCTATTTCTAACAAATCTGTTTTAATCAACTGTCTATGTTTTAAAACTATAGACTGCAACTCTGATCTTCCAGCAGGATGAGGGAAAACTGTACGTTACACTTTTTTCCTCGCTGTCTGCCCAGATATACTTTCCACAATGAATACAAATGGTCTATGCATGTACTGAAGGTTTAACATTGCCTGAAGCTTTAACATTTCCTCAGAGATGCTCTATACAAATATCTAGTAAACCCCTAAGCTTCTCCCCACCCCTAGACTGTCCAAGAGAGGAAACTGGGAACAGGATGCTCACATAGTCTGCAGCAAACACTGTTTTTTCCCAAATGCATCTTTGGAGTAACCAAGAACAGCACTGTGGTTCAGACATATTATTTTATTGTCAATCAGGCTCCTTCCAACTTCCATCTTTACTGAGGGTCTTTCCCCCATCACATGACTGAATATACAGATGTCAGATCATAGGGAAAGGTCTGTGAGTTCCAAGGAAATATGGCAACCAGGAGCAAGATGAGATATCTGGCCTAAGCCCCTTTGCCTGTGCCAGAAACATACGGGGAAGTGTCTGTACCAAATGAATTGGGACTGATATGAGGTGTTTCTTCTGCATGAAGACATGAAACTGGGAGAGGCTGCTCTTTTGAGGACTGTAGATTATAAACAGAAAATACAAATAGAAAGTAGACTGAAATATAAGACATTTAATACAACTAGAGGATGTGAGAAGTCTGACACTGAGGAAGGAATGACCAGGGCCTGGGGGGCAGAGCCTGGCCAGACAGCAATTCCTCAAAAAGATATCTGGGGAATTCCACATGTGGTACAGTGATCCTAAGACAACTCACCATACTATTGCCATCAAGAAAAAACAAAGAAAAGCAGAAAAATAAAAGGGTTCTCATAATGTGGGTATAAACAGGAGAGTGATATGAAAGACCCATGAAGAAATCCTCACACCATATTCAGCAGAAGTGAGAAATGGCCGATTTTCAACTGTACAAAATGTTGTTGGAAACAGGAAGGCTACAAAACGTTTTAAATGTCCACCAGGAACAGGCAAAGAAGCAATGAGGTTCATTAGTGGTAAAAAGTATTTTAAGAACAACTCAAAATAACATATGTCAGGAATTACTTAAGTATGTTTGGTCCTGCCTGAAGGCAGTAGAATGGCCTCAGAGACCTCTCCAGACTCCTTTCTAATGCAGATATTTTCATATCCCATAAGAAGCAGAAAGCATTTCTTTCAATCTCTTAATTTCTCACTATGTGACTATATTTTCTTAGTGTTGTGACTATGCTATTTAACCTAAGTCAACAGGTTTTGGTCACTACCTCAGTCTTTTAAGAAGACTATACCCCCAAAGGCAGGGATATTTAATACATTAACTAGGTCCCCCAGGCAAATTTTGCCCAAGGTGTACAATAATTGACTCCAACTCTTAGGTTTAGAGTTCATTTGAGCAAGAAGATAAAATATTTTTTTTTGTGCAGGAAGCCAAATGTCCAGATGGCCACACACAGACTGTTAAATAAAGTCCCTCAGGACTGAAGAACCATCACAAATCTCACTATTCTCCATTATATAACACAGACTTTTCCCTTTTTTCCCCACCCTTGCCTTGCCTCGCCTCGCCTCGCCTCCCCTTCCCTCCCCTCCTCTCCTCTCCCCTCCCTTCCCTTCCCTCCCCTCCCCTCCCC
>VUYV01000423.1:494423-536637 GCA_008711295.1 Anarhynchus alexandrinus | reverse complement strand
TCCCTTCCCTTCCCTTCCCTTCCCTTCCCTGCTTCCCCTTCACACCTCCCATCTCTAGCATAAATGCAAAATACAGCTTGTGCATAGATATAACCCAAATATAAACTAACTGTCTCTCTCTATAAGTTAGAAACAACCAAGCCAGGAAACACCACCAAAACAAAACATTCACCTGTGCAATTACTCCTCCACCTGAGAAGTCGAAAGGAAGGAATGAACTACACACGAGCTATTTGACATGTATTACCCATTAGTGAACTGAAAAGAACTCAAACGCTACAACGATAATGGCAGCATGGGAATTTCTGTAGAACAGAACAAAATGTTAAAGGCTTTTTGCAATGGAAAATAAGCTAGGTTGAATTACTCTTAACATAAATTTCAATCTTTTCCTTCTCGTCATCTAATCCCTACCTAATCTTGCTCCTGCTCACACCTCAACTCTCATTTCTCTCCCAAATTGTTTCCATTCTGCTTTTTCATCCATTTCTATGCCTCAGAAATAACCATCATTAGTTTGTTTTGAATGGTCTTACCGTATTTTGCCATTTTATGGCATCCAAACTTCTCTTTAAAATCCATACCCTTTATTATCATTTCTTGCAAAGATCCTTCAAAATGCATACTGCTATCCTTTTTGAATATGATGTTCTGTTGATATCTACCTCCGTTCACATCCACACAAAGACTATTAAAATGTGTTTGAAATTTAACCTTTCTTTACTGTAGAGGGTTACCTGACTGACTCAAGAAGATCATGACAGATTAGGTCTATAAAACAACATACAAGAAAAGGAAAATCATTTGTAAAAGCAATAAATAGTGCTTTCAGCTGGTAGTCTGAATCACTAAATATATGTAGCTTACTTAAAAGACCTACTCTAAACTCGTAACAAAATCACAAAAATACTCTAAAAATATGCATCTGTTTGCAGTGATATTGCTCTTTAATGAGCAATTGAACACATTCCACTCATCATGGTAAAAGTAGTACTGAAGAATAAGATAATCCAATTAAGGACACATTGCTATTGCAGAGTTCTACTGTACCAAAATCAGATTAAAATTACCCATTCCACAGAGTCCCTGATTTTCAGTGTCCTAAATAAAAGTAAAAACAGCTGATCTGACCTTTGAGATTCTTTCTTATTTCTTTCAAAGCAACAAGTGTTTAAAGTGACTAAGATTTTTGAGAACAGGATTTGGATCTCATATGCAAGGGAACACAAAGGCCAGATGGGAGGGACTGTAAAATTAATTCAGACTCACAGTAATTCCCAAACTAGTTTCATTTACTGCTGACTTCTAATCTAACTGTGCACAGATTCATTTAGTTAACAATGGCAGAACTAAACAATCCTTCTTGAACCAAGAAGGACTTAGCCTTTATCATTTACTGTAATACAAGGCCTTCATATTTCTTTGGTGGACGTTATCAAACTTGTTCTGTCATGAGATCAAAACAAAACACTTAGCACTTTTAAAGACTGTGATTTACAAAGAGCAAATCAATATTAAAATATGCAGTGACATTTGGTTAAGCAAAGTTTCTTTAGGGCATATTCCTAGAAAAGGCTGCCAAACTGTTTTTCACTGTTATCTTCAGACCAATAAGGTGCTATTCTAAGCTGTTTTCATTAGAATGATTAATGAAGGACTAATGCATAAAGAAAAATACTGCAGTTAACTCATTTGGATTAAGTGATCCTCTTGGATTTATGCAGTTTTATTTTGCATATGACAATGTAGAAACTTATTATTCCTTTCTTTTCTAGTGCTTTAAATTTTCAGAGCACTTCACGCATTAGCTCCTTATAATGAAATTATGCTGGTTCCACTGCAGCAATTGCAGGAGCTGGACAACCCATTATTCTGCATTTGTTGCAGAAAACCTCCTGCACCTGTTATGCATAACCTAGGATCTATGGTGGCTGATGGCTGAACATCTACTTCTCTCCAACCCAAACTGTTGCCACTTCTGCTGAAGCAAAGCAGAGGAGGGTGAATCTACTGCAGCAGCTGACAAGAGGGAATTTCCCAGCCCTGGTATCCCTTCTGCCAGTTCCGAGCAATTGCTTCATGTTAGCAGGAGACCAGCTCTGCCTGGAGCTGTGGCAGGAGGAAATGGAGTATTGGGCAGCACGTGTTTAGCTGTTCTTCATCTCTTCTGGGGTGGGGCAGGAGGGAACAAGAAGATAAACTCGGTGGAAATGGCCCATGGGCTACATCCAGTCTCCAAGCTGTAAACTGGACTATGCTGTGATAACCTTACAGAGGCAGAGGATAAAGTCACAAATTGATAAATAAACAAATCAGGCTGGATTAAAAAGACAATTTCTGTTGCACAGTGTTTTAGTCAGCAAACTCAGGGCCAGGTCTTCAGCTGGTGTAAATAAGAATATCTGCATCTATCTTAAATACCATCTCAAGTCTGTTAAATGGGTCAAAACAAAAAGAAGAATAAACTGTTATGAAATACCAACTACTAAAGATGATCTATCTCCAATGGGGTTTTGTTTAACTTTTTTCATCACCCTGTGAAGAGCTTTGCCTGGTTAGTAATCAGGTTAAGGATTTCTAGAGCAGATACTGCTCTGTGTAAGACTTTTTTGGACTGGTGCATTTGAGATTATTATTTAGACAAACATGCAGAAGTGGCAGTCACTAACCAAACTGTGCCAAAGTGGCACAATTCAGCCTTCTTGGGGACAAGAGAAGATATGTTAAGCACTGAGAATTCCCAGAAGAATCTTGTGGTTTTTAGTCACTAGGTTTCTGAAGAAATCTTTAAATCTTTTCAAGTACTGCGCTGTCCAACATCTGACTGGATTAATTTTGTATTCATGTAATCACCCCTCTTTTGCTAAGAACATATTGGCTGGGCTTGAGAATAAACCATAAAATTGATTCTTCGGTGTCTTGTTAATTATTTATTGCTTCTGCATTTTACAGCTTGAATCAAATACAGCTTCTGAGATTTTATGACATCAACTTCACTTTATAATCCATGTTAGCCATTTGGAGAAAGTTTCCCTTGTTCTTTAGAAGATTATAATTATCAGAGCACATAGACCAGTGAACAGCCCATATAATACAGAACAGTGACTACTATATTCCCCTCTAATAAACATGAGTGATCATGCACTGAATCACCAGGCAAATACAGAATTTTATAGAGGTTTCTTTTAAACCTGTTTACTCCTAAAATTATCTTTGGGGGAATAAAGCAACTGATAATTAAAAATCTTTATGTTTCTTCCTGTAATGTAAAGAATTACTCAGTAATAAAGATGATTATGCAATTGCTGGATGATTTAGTATTTAAAGCCCCTTGCTGTGTCAATCAAAACTGTCATAGCCCTTGGCTATGACACTTCTCCCCTCCTTGGTGCACAGCATAACAGATCTTATCTTTTGCATTTCTTCTTTAGGTCCCTAGTGTCTTCATCAAGCAAAACAGCTATCTCCTGTTGGTCTTCAAATAGGTGATAAAAATCCTGATGCATCATATGCAAAAAGCACAACCTGTTAAATATGTCTTGCTTTGCAAATTTATAGCATATGAATCACCTTGATGGTCATGGAGCTGTAAGGTGCCATCAACTACTATTTATATAAGCACTGTCTTGGCTCAGCATCCTATTTTTCTAGTCTGTCTATGACATAATGAGATGGAGCTGTATTTCATAACTGGTAGGTTTTGAGCTGAACATATTGAAAGTCAATGTCCTAACTGTTATTATGGCATTGTGGTTTACAGGAATCTTGAGGTAATACATGATTCAGTACTACCAAAGTGATGCTGAACTTGTAAAGCACAGATTGCCTAAATGATTTTATTTAAAAATACTACAAAATGGTGGTACTCATAAAAAACTCACAACAGCAGGTGTTCTTTTACTTGCCTGGCATGAGTGACTGGTGGTTCACCTAAAACACCATCTTTTTGTGTTTTACTCTTTACCATCATTACTGGTGGAAATTTGGCCACTTTCTTCACAATGATACACATGATCTGGAAGCTTCCCTAGAAGATCAATTATCCTACAAGCACTGGTTTGGAGGTAAAGCTAGGATAAGTCCTGATGTCTTGACAGAAACTGTGGATCTTGCATTAACATTTAGATTACAAATTATTAATTCCAATGGATGGTTCCAGTAACCATATGACCAGAAGAGTCTGTTCTGTAAGTGTTGTAGAAAACACTTTCTGCCTAAACAGTGAAGGCTTTTCCCCTTCAAAACAAAAACATAATCTTGTCAGTAAAGCAAAACACATAGTCCATGCAGTGAAGCAAACATGAAATGGAAGTTAATGTTTCCGAGACATTTATTAATGACAACTGGTATAAATGCCAGTTTCATTATTAAATCCCTAGCAGAACACGTAAGTCAAGGACACTAATTTCTCATGCCTCTGAGAGAAACTCAGATCTTCTTTATTTCTCGGTAGAACAAAAATAAACCTACCAAGACTTTTAGTTATCCCACTGTACTGTAGAGGAACAGCTGAGGTCAGCATGTTTTTCGTGCTTTCCTCGCAGAGTACTAGTTTGCTAAATATTGGCAAGGACATATAGACTGGGTTCTCTGAGTCATGAATTGAAATTTGACTTGGATCAACCATGAATGAATCAGATGTAGATGGTATTCACACATGGTTTATTTATTTCACATGGAACATTCTCCCTGGGCTGACCCATACAACCACAAACCTTAATGATGTATGTTCATCATTCATTAGCAGCAATGTAATGTGCATATTCACTTGTAACTCTTTCCCCTTTCTCTATTCACATTTCTCATCTTTTTAGTTTGCAAGATTTTTGGATCAGAGAAAGGATTTTAATTTATATTTGCACAGGATGTTACCACAGTGGAATTTCCTCCTTATCATTGCAGTCATCAGGAACAACAATAATAATAAATAGTATCACAGAAATGAATTATCCTTTTGCATTACACTATTCTCCAGATCATCATTGAGCATATTTATATCACTTGCTAAAATCTACACAATCTGCTTTTTCTGCTTTACTGTGACGATTTTGCCATCTACCTCAAACAGCAATATGCTCAGCTAAAATATCATGTATAAAATATGAAGCATATAGATAGGTTCAACTGACTTATCCCCCTGTCCTTTGTTTGTGTCCTTAGCGCACATCAGTATTTTATTATTTTATAGAAGCCCTAAAATATTTTTATAAATTGCAATATAATGAGTGTTGTACTCTACTTTAAAGACATCAAAAGCAAGGATGTGCCAATGAATTAGCAGCTCTGCTGCAGTGCAGTCACAGCTCTGTGGTAAACATACTAATACAATGCTCTACTCACAACCTATTATTCAATTCATTTTCAATTTGCTGAAAACAGGTATGTACAGTAAGTAATAAACAATTCATTTATTACCTAGAACTTATGCAATGAATTGTTTTCAAGCCAGAAGGCATACTGTTGAAGTAATAAATAGGTGTGAGTACATGCACATATGTGCATGTGTGTTCACACACCTACATTCAATATGCATAAACATATACACATGCTTTTTCCAAGAATGATGACAATTTCAAGCTTCTGAAAATGGGCAGCACTTTCAAGAAAACAATTCATATTAAGAGCAAAACTATTTTTAAGGAAAACGTAACAATGAGGATACAACTGGTTTAATAACATGTACTTGAGTGTAAAAATTGTAATGACACAATCCTGGTATGCTTAATTTTAATTACAAATAGCTCATTGCTGGGAATCTATTATTCTACTTAAATAGTCTTGTGATTGCCCTATAGAAAAATTGATAGACTATAATTTAGAGTAGTTTAAAGGCTCTTGATTCTATTTTTCTGCTTTTCAAGCACTGCAATTTGGGCACCATAGATCAGGGTCTGTCAGTATTTCAGTTTATTATAAGCTTTGATTTCTCAAGGGTTTATTTTTCAGTTACAAAAATTTACTCCAGAAATTCAGCACACAAAGCATAAGCCAGAAAGGAAATAAATAGTAGCATACTGCCAGCACTGGTTCTGAAACAGTTCATGCAACTGGCTTACCACTTGGTATTCCAGGAGAGTAAGGACAGGCTGGTAGATAGTTTTAGAGGTTTTATTTTAAACAGAAGAGGAAAAGAAGGAAAAATCCCTACACAATATTTTGCTTTTGCTTTCCAGACAGTTTGTCATGAAATTTTCGACACTTCCTTGAAACAGACTGTTCAGAGGAAAGGGCTAGTTTTGATTAATATTTCAACTCAAACAAATGTTGGAAAAGATGTTTAAATTCTTGAAATGTGTCATTTGCCATGTTCAAAATTTAGAGTGTCTTTTTTCAGTTTAAAATAATTTTTCATTTTGAAATGTAAGTTAAAATATACTATATGGATGACACTCTAGCAAGCCAAGTAATAACACCTTCCAACTCTCTATTTCAAATTGAAAGTACGGTTCCAAGTGTTTTCCTGAGGGAGCAATGGGTTGGAGCAGTTGAGTGGGGCAGTATGCAAGAAAATTGCTGAAGGAACCTGTGCAGCTTTGATAGCTGCACTGATAGCTGAACTAGAAATGAGAAGGTAGCTTGAAAGTCAGTAGATCTGATATGGGAGCAATCTAAACTGGTTGTGCACCATTGGGTACATCAATGCTAAGAAAGAAATTTAATAGAAAAAAAAGAAAATCGGATACAGACATACACTGTGTGTAGAAGACAAAACTGTGAGAGAAAAAAATGAGGAGAAAATAAAATGTTTCATCACAAGCATGAGCACTGTTGGGGGAACTAAACTGTTAGAAAAACAGAAATTGGAGGGATGCTCAAAGACAATAAGGAAACAACAACACAGACTCCAAGAAGGACAAGAAAGAGATGAACTACTGCAACCTCAAGTGCCATTCTTCACATTGTGCATATATCTTTGGATAAGATTAAAAAGGATGGTCAATGCTCTAACTTAAATAAAATGGTTTCTCAAATGTCATTCAGAAGCTGCACCTAAACAGTAGATCTATTCAGTATCTGGTGTTTTCTTGGAGAGGAATAGTTCTGCATAATAGCACAGAACACTCACTCTGTAAAGAGGGAAGGAGTATAAAGAGAAATTTGGGGCATGTCAGATTGAACTAACCTTTGGGACAGACTGTACTTTTTTAAAAACATTTAAAGCCAAGGAGAATGATAAAGCCAGCATGTTGAAAGAAGACATCCTGGCAGAAGCTGTAAAATGCTTACAACAGCAAGTGCTGCAGAAGTATCAAGCACGCCAAAATTCAAAGAGGTCTGACACTGGTCATTTAAGAGATCTGTTGTCTGCACCAATGAGATCACTGTTGTGAGAAGCATGAAATAATATAACCAATTCATTTCCATGTCAGGTTACTCGCACTTGTGTATCAGCACTGGAAAAGATCTCTTTGTCTCTGTTTTTAATATTTATTTTTTTTTTAAACTCATGGTGTTCTGACTGTTTCATGGATATCTGCTAAGGCCTTCTGTTTACCTCACATCCAGAGATGTGGTGCCATGTGCACAAAAGAAGAAGGAACCGTGGTCACTACTGCAAAAATGATAAATCTTTCCATTGTTTAACTATTTCCAAAGGGCCAGCTATATGACAAACATAGTGTAGGTCTTGCAGAAAACTTCCTTTTTAGCCAACACTTTTGATAATGAGATCTTACAGAATTAGCAATGAAAACAAAAACATGTAGTTGATTTATTCCATTCACTTACCAGAACAAGTTTCTGCTTTATGTTCAATATTAGTGAGATAAAACATATCCAATTACAAAGTATTAATCCCTACATGCACAGATATTATAAAAATGCTGTCTTAATTTCTTTACAGTTTTTTTGCTAGGCACGCATCTGCTCAAGTAAAATTAAATCACTGACCATCACTATTTACATTTCAATACAATATGGACACAAATATCAAGATGAATGTAATGTAAGATTAAAGTAGCTAATGGTATGCATTACTAAGATAATCCAAGATGAAGGATAAGTAAATAAGATCATTATATACACAATGTGGACCTTGCAGCAATGTAAGGCTTATTAAAGCCTTGAGATGATAGTTGGTTATTTGCCTTTCAGTAGAAGAGTATTCCTCAGTCTTTTGTTCACTATAAAACATACATTAAACAGAACAGATAACTAACTGGTTTAGTTTATTATCCTTAAGCAAATAGATTGACCATTTCATTAATGGTTTTACTTACAAATACCTTTTATTTCTCCTAAAATTTTGCTCTGTCTAGTTAGTGCTTGCCCTTTAACTATAGCTCAGTGAAAACATGTTGGCAATCCCTGCTGCTTCATCTCTCTGTTATACAGGAGATTGGAAAGAAATTCTGAAACTACATCTTCCTGTGGTCAAGTCTTTTCTTACTGAATGTTGCTAACATCAAGAGCATTGTTCCTCTTCCCTCTTTCCTGAATGGTCTGCTTACATTTATGTGCAGCGGGTACTGTAGGAGTGACCAGTGCAGAGAAAGGGGGTTCCAGATGTTCAGCTATGCTGAGCTGTAATTACAAAACAATAAATATGGGAAGCTGTAACAAAAGGTCTCAGTTGCCATCGCCTCTGGTCAGGCACCACAGACATACATACATGACCTTTTCTTTCTCCCCTTACTTTCCCTAAAAAGTTTTGACTCTGTACTTTCAGACTCAAGTGAAAATATACTCCACATTCTTTCCATTTTTTTCTCCTGACCTGACTTGATTTTAAGTCTTGAGTTCCAAATATACTGTTCTGTTCCCATTCCCCAGATTCTGAAGAAGTCTTGTTTTCTCCTGTTGTCCTAGTTGGAGTCCTGGTGAACATTAAAAATGCCACCAGTGTATCTAGTCAACTTGGTATATTACTCCAGGCGTGCTATTATGATCAGATATACATCTCTTCTCTCTATCTCTTATTGCTATGAATATTCATTATCAGACAAAAGAACCCTGAGTAATATCATAAAGCTCTTTGTGGAACCCAAAATTTTATTGACGTCATTGAATGTTTGTATTTAAAGGGTAACCTCAGACATGCATAATTTACTCATGCCCTTGCAGTGAAAGAACAAGTGTATGGGTGGATTAAGTCTTAAAGTGCTAATGCTTAGGATGTAGCCTGAGTACTAATGTTCTGCTGTAGCCAGAAAAAGTGACTACAGCAAACCCTATGAATCAGCGTTTACAAATCTGACCTGGTGAAATTAAACTATGATTTTGTTATTTATGTGAATTTGTCCAACAGAAAGAAGTCAATAAAGCTTTGAAACCCTCTTGTGGAATCCACCGCCATTGTGTAATGCTTTGCTAAAACAGGATTTCTGAAACAGGTTCACTGGTAAGTGCCCGTGGTTCCTGTTTTTGATGAACGAGGACCTACATCCAGCTCTGCAAAACAAAGCTGAACAGGCAAATCAGGAAAACTTTTCTTTCTACAGAGATAACTCAGAAAATGGTCCATATCAAAAGGAAATGTTCCAAGTTTGGAAAAAAATACTTCTTATTCTCTTCCTTGATCACTGTAGCAATTGCACATTTCAGTGTTTCATGGGAAGATATTTTTATTTGCTCTCCAGTGTTCAGCTATGGAGCATGGAAATCAAGGTCATACCGAGTAATCGCATACCGTAGCATGGTACAGTCATTCTTTACATTTTTCAGTAAAAAATTATGAAATAAATTATATTGAAAAATAGCATCAGATGAATCAAGATCTGCTAAACAATCTGCACTTAATTCTTAGACTTTCATAAACCCCAATTTTGGTGGATGGCTCTACACCTTGGAAATTAGGGATTTGACCAAGCTATGTCAAACCCACTTAAGAAGAATTCATCATAGTTTAACTGAGCCTGTCTACAATGAACGAAAAGTTTAAAGCTTCAATTCAGAAATACAGTAAACTAAGATTTAATAACTAGAGATTACTATTTCTCTAATACTTCAAAACAAAAAATAAAGAGCAATGAAAAATGAAACAAGTGCAAAAGTGGTAACTTTTGTGGCTTTCTGTTCCAGTCTATCAGATACCATATCAAACTTGCCAGACAATACTTAAAATGTGAATCACATTTTCAAAATATTATTAGTGGTACTCACAATTAACTTATTCTAATAACCTGTAAGAGTTTGCTCACCTTTGACTTTTTCCTAAAAATTGAAAGGCTCTTAAAAGTCTTAGCCATTTATTTGTGAATAGTGGTTCCCATCTAAATACTTTAAGTAGTCCATGCGTTTCTTCAAGCTATATGTTAAGTGAACAAGTGTTATCTCTTATTTATACAGTAATCTATAGTGAAGGACTGAAGTGTGACTTCCATCATAGTGGAGCAACTTCTGCTGCCAGACACGTGCAGAGCTCCAGCTGGAGACATGCAAAGGAATCAACACAAAAGACTCGTCTGGCAACCTAAGGCCAGTGCACAACTAAGCTGAATTGATTCATATTATACAAATGAAAGCACATTTTGAAGTTAAAGTGATAGAATAACAAAACAAAAAACCAATCTGGTACTGTTTCCCTTAAAGAAAATTACAGTTTTGCATTTGTATATAATAGCAACAGGGCCAGGCTGAAATTGCAACCAAGCCTAGAAAACTTGGAAAGCTTACTTCTACTGCTCTTGATGACGTATAAAGTTTAATACTTAATGTTTTATTAAGAATTAAAAAAAATGGCATGGGAATTATCAGAAAATGGAGAGAATTTAAGTTTGTTAGGTGTGTATGTCTTTTAATGAGGAGTATTCCTGTATTACTTTTAACAGTGAGTTACGCTGTGACTGGGCTACTTGATACCTTCTAAAGAGGTATTTTACCAGACAAATGCTGAAAAATGTTTTTTTAACTACTCTGGGAGAAGAAATGTTATATTACTTAGGCTTTGACAAAACTCCAGCTGTATACAGTTATTGTACAGATATCAAGTTCAAGACCTGTGTGTATATATCTGATAAAAAGTAGATGCAATTAGAAATAATACCATCATGTGGAAACACCGTTCTTTGTCTTTCACTTCCATATACAGATGTAGAGCTAAAAACTTGAAGTGTGAATGTGTGGGAAGAATAAACGCAATGTTTAACTCAAAGAATGCCTTTTGGTTCTTTGTGAGGGCTTGTAGGGGCAGTGTGAAAGTCCTTTGAAAGCACTTAAGTATATAAATCCATGCTCTGGATTTATTTGATTTATATTATGCTAAATATAAATGTCCAGATATCTTCCAAAAGACTTAGTGATTTCCCTAAATTTATCTGTTCCTTCACAGGTTGTCTTGCTCCTTTCTTTAACTTTCCTTATTTTACGTTTTTCTGTTCAGGGGAAGACAGAGGGAAGTGTTTCTCCTTTGAACCAGAAAGTCTTGCTGGATACACAGATTCACTCTCTTATTTAGAGCTCTTAAACAGTATCAATAGGACACCATGGATCCTTTTGCTTGTCCCTTTGTGCAGTACTGTCTATCTGTGCAAATTACCTGTTAAGTGACAGTGGAGAATTAGGTTGACCTTATTGGCCTTGTTTGGTAACAAACACAGTTTAAGTAATGTGTGGCTCTTTTCCTTTGCCCTTGTGATGGCTTTAATTCTACCTTTCTAGATGGTTACTTTAAAACATAGTTTATTTCAGCGATTGGGGTTAAAGCTTGATACTTTATGAGCTGTAAGAATTAACACCACCAGAACTGCAGAAGTTGAAATGAGCTGCGTCAATCAGCATTTCCACCAAAGAAAACCTTTCTTGTAACTACAATGCTAGGTTCCTGATTTTAGAGTATGATAATCTAGCAGAGCCCATGTTAGTCTGATTCTCTTACGAGCCATTTCCTTTCATTACACTAAGAGAGTCTTAGCAGTTTTGGGTCCTCACAGCACTGTCAAACACATAAAAGCCAAACCTTCACAAAATGTTACAGATCAGAAGAGATAAATCAGCTACCAAAACCTGCTTGAAGTTTTGTAAGCTACTCAAAAAGATCTTTATAGTGAGTCACCAGTCTTGCAAAGATAGGTCACATTTAAATTATGAACTAATGCATTATTTATATTGGAGAGATTGTAGCTCAGAAATCACAGCTACAAACAGGAGAAAGGTCTGTGCAAGAGCAGTGGAATTATACTGCAATTTGCTCAGCTACAAAGATAAATTATTTCTAAGCAATATATATCATAAATAGTGGTGCTATACAAATAAGCTGTCCCTGAATTATAGTGGAATAGGACAAAATGCTACCAATTTCAGCGAAAAACTGAGTGTGGTTTACAAGATAATGACAGTTCTCACAGACAGAAGAATACATGATTCCCAGTGGGCTACAAACTACTATTTAAGCCAGAAGCTCCACTGACAATACTGATTGCTAGAATTCTAAAGAAAGAGTCATAAAACCATGAAATAAAAATATTAGGTATTATCAGGTTTAAATTGGAAAATCTATGGTGTAGGAAAAGTAAGTTTATCATGCATGAGAAAGAGAAAGAATACTACTGAACAAGTGATCTAGAAAAAGACAAATAACAAAGTTAAAGAGAATTTTGCTCTAAAATAACATTTTATCCCCCCTTGCTCCCCAAGCCTTCTCTTTTCCAGGCTGAACAGTCCCAGCTCTCTCAGCCTTTCCTCACAGGAGAGACGTTCCACTCCCTTAATCATCTTAGTGGCCCTTTGCTGGACTCTCTCCAGTATGTCTATGTCTCTCTTGTACTGGGGAGCCCAGAACTGGACACAGTACTCCAGGTGTGGCTTCACCAGTGCTGAACAAAGGGGAAGGATCATCTTCCTCAACCTGCTGGCAATAATCCTCCTAATGCAGCCCAGGATACTGCTGATCTACTTTGCCACAAGGGTCCACCAGGACCACCAGGGCCTTTTCTGCAAAGCTGCTCTCCAGCTGGTCAGCCTCCAACTTAGAATCATAGAATCATAGAATTGCTGAGGTTGGAAGGGACATTTAAGATCATCAAGTCCAACCATTAACCTACCCTGACAAAACCACTTCTAAACCATGTCCCTAAGTACCACATCTACCCTTTTTTTAAACACCTCCAGGGATGGCGAATCCACTACCTCCCTGGGCAGCCTATTCCAATGTTTAATAACCCTTTCAGTGAAAAAATGTTTCCTAATATCCAATCTGAACCTCCCCTGGCACAACTTGAACCCATTTCCTCTCTTCCTATCACTTGTCACCGGGGAGAAGAGGTCAGCCCCCACCTCTTTACAATCTCCTTTCAGGTAGTTGTAGAGGGTGATAATGTCTCCCCTCAGCCTCCTCTTCTCCAGGCTAAACAACCCCAGTTCCCTCAGTCATTCCTCATAAGATTTGTCCTCCAGACCCCTCACCAGCTTTGTAGCCCTTCTCTGGACATGCTCCAACACCTCAATGTCCTTCTTGTAGTGAGAGGCCCAAAACTGAATGCAGTACTCAAGGTGGGGCCTCACTAGTGCCGACTACAGGGGGATGATCACTTCCCTAGTCCTGCTCACCACACTATTCCTGATACAGGCCAGGATGCTGTTGGCCTTCTTGGCCACCTGGGCACATTGCCGGCTCATATTCAGCTGGCTGTCCAACTTCTACTGGTGCATGAGGTTAATTCACCCTAGGTTCATTTATCTTTGTTGAACTTCATAAGGCTCCTGTCAGTCCATCTCTCCAGGCTTCTGAGGTCCCTCTGTATGTCAGCACAACCCTCTGGTATGTCAGCCCCTTCTCCCAGTTTTGTATCATCTACACACTTGCTGAGGGTGCACTTTGTCCCAGCATTCAGATCATTAATGAAATTGTTAAACAGTATTGGCCTCAGTATTGATGACTGAGGTATCAATCAAGTGACCACTAGTCACTTGCCCTCAATTGGACATTGTGCCACTAATCACAACCAACTGGGCCCAGCCCTTAAACTAGTTTTTAACCAACCTCACTATCCACTTATCTAATGTACTTTTCAGCTTGTCTATGAGAATGTTATAGGAGACAGTGTCAAAGGCTTTACTAAAGACAATGTAAACAAAATCCACAGCTGCGCCCCTGTCCACCAAGCCAGTCACCTCCTTGTAGAAGGCCATCACGTTGATGAAGCATGATTTCCCTGTCATAAATCTATGCTGAATACCCCCAATGACCTTCTTGTTCTTCGTATGTTTGGAAATGGTTCCCAAGAGGATATACTTCATCACCTTCCCAGGGACTGAAGTGAGGTAGTTTCCTGGATCTTCCTTCTTGCCTTTCTTGAAGATAGGAGGGACATTTGCTCATTTGCTCTCTTCCAGGGTTCTGGAAGTTCTCCCAGATGCCACAGCCTTTCAAAGTTGATTGACTGAGAGTAGCCTTGCAGCGGGATTAGCCAGCTCGCTCAGCACTTGTGGGTGCAACCTGTCAGGCCCCATAGACTTAAGTATGTCCAGTTTGTTGGAAGTGCTCCCTAACCTGGTCCTCCTCCGTGGGAGATAAGTCTTTCTTGTTCCAGACTTTACCTCTGATCTGAGGGGCCTGGGATTCCTGAAGGGCAGTTTTACTGGCAAAGATTGAGGCAAAGAAGTTAATCAATACCTCGGCCTGTTCCATGTTATTTGTTTCCAGTTTTCCTGCCCCATTTAGCAGTGGGGCTACCTTTTCCCTACTCTTCCTTTTGCTGTTTAGATACTTGTAGAATCCCTTCTTGTTGCCCTTGTTGTTTATTCCCACCCATAAATTCACATATGATTTTTAAAACATACTAAGGCTTGTAGTTACTTTCCTCATAGGTTTCAAAAGAGGTTATTTCTTTTCTTTTAAATCCTGAGAGGCATTTAGATGAGGGTCTTCCAAACTGAGAGAATTGGTGAACTTTTGCAATGTACGGGCCTCACGCGAGCCAGAGATTCCTACTAGATTAGAAGTCATGTATCATAAAGTCATAAAAGGCTAGTATTTGAGAATCCTGGGTTACCCAACAGTGAAACATGAGATCACTTGTTTACAACAAGGCTCTCAACAGGATTTAATTGAATGAAAACAATGTAGTATGTGTTGTCAAGTATTGACTGTAGAGTAAAACCCAGGATGCGTGATTAATTTTACCTGCAAAGAAAACTACAGATAAAGAAGCTAAAAGCACAAGAAGTGCTGCAGACAAGTGAAAGGCACATGGGGAAATAAGAATGGCAGATAAGAGTTACTGAAGTTAGGACACATAGCTTAATTATGCTATCCTCATGAAAAATACCACAAGATCATTAGCAGCCAGCAGGGATAAGTACCTCAGTTTTATTACTCACAAGAAACATTCAAGATATGCGAACATATGCTTTGAAATGTCAGTGCCTCATTCTGACCTCTTCTTAGGCTGTCATAATTTGTTACTCTTATATCCTAATACATTTTAATTTCTGCCATGTTCTGGAAACTTCCTACAGCACAATATCCACAACAAAATCTTGAGGTATAAACGGTGTCAAAGGATCTCACATTAATTCCCAAATAAAATTTAGGACTGTAACCTAATTCATAGTCATGGATTTTATTTCCATCTATGACTATGAACAGGGTTATGAGCCACAGGATGCGCACTGGCCATTCTTGTGCTGCTGCTGCAGTAGCCTGGTCTTTAGGGCTCTCCAGGAAGGTGTCCTGGGTGGGAGTGTTCAAACTAAGCTTTTAAAATGGCTCCACTCCCCACTGTTGTCTAAGGTGTGCCAATGTTGCACTCTAAACAGGGCCTCCTCTGCCACAACATTTAACCAACAAACCAGTGAGTAATACTTCCCTCACACTTCCCTTGTCTGAGCCATACATCCCACTACAATACAGCCCTTTGAGACAGTCAGCGAACATTCATTTCACCACGGCAGCATGCTCTAACAAGCTGACAGTCACGATGCACTGGCAGGGCAAAGGAGGAGCCTGGAGGAACAGAGGAATGATCAATAACCATGACACCAAGCACCCAGGTCATCTTACAGACTGTAAGGCTCTGTATCCCTTTTTGGTCCACTGCAGGCATAACAAAGTGTCTGGAGAGAATGAGAGAATCTCATGCCTACTACACCTTGGTAAATCTGGGATCATACCATTTTCCAGACATAGGCTGACCACATCTGGCTTGCTAACATCTGGAGGTAAAAGGGTTCTTTTAAGGTCCTGTGCCACAAAGTGATTTGGACAACAGACAGAAAGCATGCAGATTTCCAGGATCTAATCTGCCTGTTTCATCCAAATATAGGTACCCAGTGCCTTCCAGATGCTGACTGTGCAAACACTTCTAGACTGCCTCTGAAAGGGTGAGATTTCTCTCCTCTTCACTTCCTGGTGTATAGCGTTTGCTCATATCCTTTTTTTATTTCAACAAAAGACTTCTGTAGTTATGAGGGGCAACCTCGTTGCAAAAGCCTAAAAGGTTAAATTTGCCTTCGACAAATTAGAAGGTCCAGAATAACCTTTTTTTTTTCATTTGAAGATGCTCTGATAATGGCTTTGGTACATTTTAAGCTCTGTGACACCTGCACATGCTCCTCCCTCCCCCACCTTTTTTTACCCAGAAAGATTTACATCTTGGTACACTACAAACATGGTTAACTTCTGACAGGGATATATAAATCTAGTTCACCAAGATATCTCTCACTGTAAGGCATAGCCATTTTTTGAGCATAGTGATAAAAATAGCTTCGCACACAAAAATTCAGGTCTTTTCTTTCCATCCTTCAACGAAGAAAGAAAGAGCTCACCTGGCTACCATCTGCTTTGAAAAAGAGAGAATACTACATTAGAGCATACCACATAGAATATAGTGAACAGAGATAGATGAGTACCCTAAAACCACATCACTTTGTTTAATTATGAACATTTCCGCTTACCACAACCCCTTTGTAACATTTGCTAGATTTAGGATAAGACACCACCATGGAAGGTTTGAGAGTTAGCCACAGAACTCAAAAAAGGCAAAAATGTATTAGAGATTTCTGCATTAAATCCCCGTGATATCTAACTACAGTACATTTCTGTCTTTGCATTCATTTCTAACCCTTCAAAAGAAGTAAGAAGCCAAATATGCACCATGCCTATAATTATCTTAAGCAAGTGAAATCATGTAAATGCTGTACTTAAACTAGCTCCTTAAAAATTCTTTTTTTTTTTTTTGCTGTAAAAGAAACCATAACATTGTGGGGCTCTTTCAGTGACACCTCAGAACTGTATTATAAACAAGAACCCGTACAGAGAAGTAACCTCAAATAACTTCTCTCCTGGAGGCTGATTAATTCAGACAGACTGAGAAAGCAACAGGAAACCTGAACCGACAGGCCTTGGTATCATCTGCAGCTCTGGAGGAGGAGGAGGCAAACAACTGATCCTCAGATAGACTCAGGTGTGGTGAAAAGCCACCTACCTGCAAGTGATTTTCTGTGGGTTGAATCAGGGCAGGCAAGCTATCAGTATAGACATATACACAATCAATCATCCACCCAGCTCCAACTTTATGAAGCTGGTTAGCCAGAGGACAATATAGTTTAGGTCTTCTGGATGCCTAGTTTCTCTCATCATGAAGTATTATCTATTCCTTTGATGGAAGGATACTGATTAGATCCCAACTGATTTGGATGGTATTATGGGAACCAATAGCAGGACAACAGATGGCATCACCTCTAGTTAAATTTCATGCTCTTTCATTCAGATTTTCAGAGTGCTGCTGGGAAGTTGTTTCCTACTATATATCAGCTGGACCTTGGCCTCTTTAGCTGAAAATCAGCAGGAAAACTATGAGGCCAATAATAATGTCAAAAAATGTCTTTTATTTTAGAGGACAGTACCATTCCTTCTGCCCAAAAGGTTTTCTCAGTGATCTCTCAAGTCACCTTTCTGTTTAATGAGCAAATAAAGGAGAGTGTTATACAATTACCTTTATACTTTCCTTTACAAATACAGTCCCTGACTTTGCCAGAATTTGGCAGACATACAGAAACTAGGACATCAAACTGACTTAGGAACAAACAAAAAATGGATTTCATATGAAAAAACAGTGGAAGTATTTAAAAGGGAACAGTGGGATTCTGGTGGTACCTTCTGTTGGGAACTTAGGAACCTTCTTTATCAGTGAAGTTCACATTCTTAGTGCAATGCCTGAACCACTGTTCTCCTGAAGCTTCAAATGACATGAGTCCTATCTATAAATGATTTCTCCTATTTATGGCTGAATGGCCCACTTCTCCTTAAACTCTGCAAAGTGATTTGTTATTTCTCTGTAATGGAACTAATTTCAACATGCTGTCAAGAGGACATCCTAGAAAATTATGTGTAGAATTTGCTTAGCTTAGAATGGAAGAACCTATTTTGTAAGTAGAAGTTATTCAAGTGATAAAATGCTTCTGAAAAAAAAAACAGGTCAATGACTATACAATAAAGGGCAACAAATCAGCTATTCTCTTGCTGGAAAGTAGTCTTGGAAAACTTCCTGTAAGTATGAGCTTAGTGTTGAAAAGCAGCCAAAAAAGGCAAGCAGAATGTTAAGAATTACTAGAGAATGATTTTGAAAGTAACATTTTCCCACTACAGATATCCATGGCGCCTCACATTTGAATACAGCATGTATTTCTTCCTATCTCATCTCAAAGAATAAGAGGCTAAAAGGGTCTTGGAAGAGGACAGCTAAGAGGTAGTACAATGCAAGCCTATGAAATGAATGGTGTGGCACTAGGCACTAGGAATGAGTAGACATCATTTTCAAAGTACAAGAACTAAAAAGAATCCACTGCATTCACCAGGCAGCATGGTCAAAACAAAAAGAAGTCCTGCCTCATGCTCTTCCACTATAGAGATCATTACCTTTGGGTTTCGGGGGAAGGGGGGATAGAGGGAGGTAGTGGAGCAAAAAGCAGGAAAGTTCAAAACAGAGCAGAAAAAATACAGGGAAGATAAACACAGGCGCAGCCTCTCAATCAAGAATTTCTTAAACTACTGATTACTGAAAAGCAGCCCAGGGAAATATTATGCTGCACTTATCCTTTTTCTCAAATGTTTTCCCTAGGCATTTGTTGGATGCTGTTGTTGGCCATGAAACACCAGGACTGATGCAGTTCTCACCTGATTCTGATGGTATCCTTTTCAGCAAGTTATTGTCAGGGAGCAGCAAGAGTGGGCTGCTCTCTAAGGGAAGAGTTGCTGGCGGCTTAGAGTAAAAGCAAGGCAGGCAAGGCATGAACCTCACCGATAGGTCCCACAGCACTGAGCAAGGTGAGCCACTCCACTCTACTGATCTGGACCATGAGCTGACCTGGCAATAAGGCAGGTAGCAGGTCAAGCCAGGAGATTAAGTCAGTGGGTCAGAGCTTGAATCAGCGAGGCACATGGCCAGGCACTGGCAGAGCTGCAGCGTAGCTCAGACAAAGTTGAGAGGGGAAGCCTAAAAGCAAAGATGTAGGGAAGCCATTGCGTCTCATAATTTTTCCTTACACTGCTCTTCCCACACAGCTTTTGGATTCGAGGCCAGGCAGCTGCACCGAAAGCTGGTCCTGAGCCCAGGCAACCAAACCCCTAAAGGCAGTGAGAGGCAAAAGGCTGTGCTCAGTTCGTTGACAGTTGTTTGTACAGGGGTTCCCATGCTCCACCACCGTATTCAGTGCTATGAAGGCTTCCTGTTGCATTTCAAACATACAAAACACAAGTATTTTTTAAGTAACAAACTCCATTTACCTAAGAATTAGACTTAACCTTCTTGTATTCAGGGCACACGTTTCTGCCCCACTGTCATCATAACACTGGTTTCAGTAGTATTTTTCCTCTTCATTTAGAAAAATCATGTTATGATAGTGGCTGATGTGTTTCCTTTTATCACTTGTAGCCTATCATTATGACCTACTATGCTCTTGGTGGGCATAGCCTTTGAAACACACACCTTTCAGAAAATTGCCAGAATTCAGTGTAACAAACTTCAGGTCATGATATATGACATTTTTCATTGGGCAAACATTTAATTAACCAATAGTTCATTTTAAGAACAGCAAACACAGGTTGTTGGTTATTTTTTATTCCTGTCCAAGGGATGTATTTTGTTTTAATTACATCCTAAACTGCTAGAAGCAGATCTGTTACTGAGATGATGAGTGCCTCTGCAAATCTTCTAATGTGCAATTACATTCATTTTGGGCTTCAGATCCAAAACATACAACAGCATTTTCGCACTCAGATTTCATTATTAACCCTGCTTGTCTATTAGCAACTGCCGTCTTCAAAGACAGCCATAGAACTAGAGTTTTTAGAGCTGTATGGCTCATTAAGTACTTACATTTCTTAGAAATTTCCTTGAGTTTTTATGGTTGAGCAAACTCACTCTCAGCTGCCAAAATGCTTTCAGATTCTTCTGCGCTTAATAGAACTGCCATCAGAGTTTTAACATGTGAAAATTGCTTTGTTCTTTATATGTTCTACACCAGGATAATTCATTTGGCAGTCAGCACATTTTTTTAAAAAGGGCACTGAGGGTTTCCCATTGAAAATAGAGTAAACTGTGTATTATTTGTACCCTAGCTTCACCTCTCTTCACACTGATTTGTCTTTTCTCATGAAAAGAGAACACCTAATAAAACCCTGTACATTCTCCTTGCCACAAGAAGGTGAAACAAGAATGAGCAGGAACCTCACACAACTGCCTAAAGATGTCACCACAGTTGATGGAAGAGACAGCTTAGTCACAGGCTACAAGGACCTATAAGGCTGAAGGAAAAAAACACCTTTTTTTATTATGTTGGATATAACTGCCGGGTCACAGATGTTGAGAATAAAGTTCTAACTCTCAATATTTGATAGAGAAGGAACTAAAGGCCTTGGAGAAAACAGTTTCAGTGGAATATACAACTTCTCTCAGCCTGTAGCATTTATTATTGCTTCTTCAACAGTCTGCATTCTCTCGGTCTTCAATGAAAAGAGTATAAGACAAGGGGAATTTAGAGCAGGAGTCTCTCAATTACCTTCTAAACTATATTATTCTACACTAAGTGTGGTAGAAGTCCATGGACGCTAGCTGGCAGATCTGGTTATCTAAAATAATGATCGTAATTGGTATGAAAACACATCTCACTCTGCACAGAGTGAGACCAGACTGGAAAGAGATTAGGACGGAACTGTGGAGAGGGAGTTGCAGCCAACTTTTGGGGAAAAAAATATTATATTCAATGACTTGAGAAAGGAAGACAACCTCTATTACAACTTCTAGCCTGCCTGACTAATGTTGAAATATGTCAATTGTTTATAAGAAAGTCATATTTTTTCCTCTCATCTAAAACAGTCTCAGAAATTTTACTCACTGAAAATCATTACACACTAGTGAGTGCCTGTGTGCTCAGGATTACCAGGGTTAAAAAGGACTTGTGAATTTAATTTTTTTAACATTTTAAATTTTTTAAATAGGATAAAAGGCCGTGCGTGTGGACAATACGTCATAACCTGAGGGCAGATCACAGAAAGTAGAGCTACTGCGTTAATGAGATTTAGAAATAGAATATGGGAAGTTGTGAATTTCACAATATCAGGTGGTTTTTACCACTTCAATAATATGAGTGAAATAGAATATATGTATCATATATTACCCATCTATGAACACAGAATAGGCTGGATATAAAAGGGGAGATTGTACAGTGCAGATTTGACATATGCAATTTTTAAATAATAGCAGGAGGAATGGATAGAAGATTATATACCTTTATTTCATAGATATGAAGATGATGAAATCTGGATATTTTATCACCAACATTACAAATTTCATCCACTGCTTATCAGCATTATTTCGAACATAAAGGCACGATGCAGTTGGTTCCTAACAGCACTGAGATCATTATGAAGACAGATGTTGGGCTGAGGGCACATTTAATTAGATTAGCTAGCTACATTACCTGAGTGAGTTACTATTTCTGCTTGCTTTGACTAACAAATGGCTTCACAATGTTGTTAACCACCCATTCTTTTGCACGTTGCTTTTAGCAAATGCTGCATTCATTTGAAATTCCCCAGTACATACATTGTTTAACTTCTTAGGCACTAGAATCTGGCCTCTAAATAGGATTGGTGGTAGCAATTGTCAAAAGAATGTGGAAAGATGTCTCAAATAAAATCAGGCTGTAATTCCATTAAGAGTAAAGATAAGAGAAAGCAGTGCTTTGTTCATGATAAATTTTTCACAAAGGCTACTTTTGACAATTATCTTCAGGAAAGATGATGGTGAATCCTAGCTAGAAATTTCCACTTTCCAATCTATTTACTTACCTACCTATCTGCCTACCGATCCTCATTTAAAGATTTGTGAATGTAACTTAGAACACAGTGTTTCCACATTGGGTTAGACCAAAGATCCATCTGGGGCATAATCCTGTCTTCAGCAGTGCACATGTTACAGAAAAATAGATACTACATGATGGGCGTGTTTTAGAGTCATCCTTGCCTTGACATTTCCTGCCTTTTTCTGACAGCTGACACTTTTATCATGGAAGGAAATCTTCAGCCACTATAGATACCATTCCATTAGCACAAAAGCTCAGTGTGGCCATATAAAAACTGAGGCAGACAAAGTTGTAAGAATTTTTGAAAATGTTACCTTGACACTTGAAGGCTATTCTAAATAACATCATTTGGGGTAGTTATTGGGCAGTATCTTAATCTTTTATGACTCTTTCTTTCAAAGAGGAAACACAGCCAAAGTAAAACAATATGGGCAGAAAAACACTGCTTTGTATAACACAGCTGTACTCACTTATAGCACTTAATTCGATTCCAGTAAGCCTTTTCATCCCCATGTCAGGAAAGCAGGTAAGGTTAATAGGTGATGTATTTTCCTAAGTTTCTCAGCTTGGTAATACTGCCCTTTAAAATATGAAGCAGACTCTCTGAAGTCATATAAATAATAGTTTACCAGAGACCTTCAAAAAGGTGGTTGGTGCCCTTGCCTTTGGCTGTATTTTCTTGACTGTGTCAGATAGGAACAAGAAGAATTGCTCTGTAAAACAGGTGATTAAAACAAAGAACAAAAAAAAAAAGAAAGAAGTATCTACCACCCCCACCAACAGGATTTTTCCATGAATACAAATGAAACTGATGGAAACTGAAACTGATAGGCAAGGATGATAAACCATTAAAGTAATGCACTACAAAGGGTAATGCACAAAATAATGCAGTTATCACTATGCATACTTTTGAAAGTTTTCTAGAGAAGACATGCACTGTTCTGTCAGATGAAGGTAGGATTGTTTTTTGAATTTTCCTCTTGACATTTGCAGACTGTTAAGTACTACCAGAAAGTAATTATTGTTATTCAACCTGATTTGAACCTTAGGCAGTGTAGTGTAGCTTTTATTTCTATCAGGAAGTGCTGCTAACCTTCATTTTATTTTTGAGCTTTATTTCTTGCTTTTATTGTTAGAGATGCCAGCTTTATCAGTGCCTTTCTCTAAGGGAAGCTTTTAAAGATTTTTTTTTAGTATTATGATTCACTACCGTAGTTCTGCCAACAAGCTTTTCAGGTATGTATTTCAATAGATTTTTTCCAGATTCCCAAGTAAGTAGAAATCAGTTGGAAAAAAAATCTGAGTGGTGAAAACATGGCAGAGATTGAAGTCTACTTTAAAAATACATACTGACTCATCTTTAAAGAATGACAGCCCTCCTGCTTGCCTAGTTCCTTCCCTCACAGTCTCCTGTTAAATCAATTTAAGTCCACGGCAACAGGATCCTCAAAACTATAGGATCACACCCATGGTGCACAGTCTCAGATCCTTCTAGTCAGATGAGAAAGATTTTCTCCTCATTTATGCTTGGTTTATACTGCTGACCTGAATGGTGTTATCCCAGGATATTCCACAGTGTGGCAGAACAGGATCCGGCCCCGGTGTTGTACCAGTTGCAGCTGCCCAGATGTCGGCAGTGGGGGCTGCCGGCCCTGCGGTCTCTGTGAGGAGGGCTCCTCAGCCCCTCAGCCATGGGCAGGTGACTCAGGGAAAGCGCTGCTAGGAAAGGGCACAACGCTGCCCGGCAGTGAGGGGCGAGGGGAAAAGGGGTTGGGGTTGAGGGGAAAGTGCTTTAGGTTTTTCGTATTTGTTTCTCTCAAACTAATTCTATATTATAAGTTAATTTACCCCAAGTTGAGTCTGTTTTTCCTATGACAGTAAGTGATCTTTCTGTCTTTATCTTGCTCCACAAGCTTTTCCATCTTATTTTCTCCCCTTGTCGTGTTGAGGAGGGGGAGTGAGAGAGCGGCTGGGTGGGCATCTGGTAACTGAACAAATAGTAAAGTAGGCATAGTATAGTAAAAGTTTTGTTTATCTTTTAATGAAATTGATATGAAGCTTCTGGAAAGGTTTAAAACACGTCAATTTCATTCATGATGGAGAATCATTAATAAACAAAAAGAAAAATATT
Organism: Anarhynchus alexandrinus; assembly: GCA_008711295.1. Classification (NCBI taxonomy): domain Eukaryota; kingdom Metazoa; phylum Chordata; class Aves; order Charadriiformes; family Charadriidae; genus Anarhynchus; species Anarhynchus alexandrinus. The sequence goes on along the minus strand of VUYV01000423.1, from coordinate 512,264 downwards.
ACTGGCATCCAGAGACTAGTTATTTCGCCCTTGCAAAACCTTAAATTGCTCAGGTAGATTATACATTGTAAAAGAAGGGTAAACTAGAAGGAGATGCAATTTTTATTCCATCATACTTGTAGAATCTTATTTTTAAAAGATGATGAAAATACCTGAGGACTTGACTTTGAGATATACAGAAGATGTCTAGTTATTCTCAACTTCAGCTGGCATAATAGGTGCTTAGCACCTTGAAAAAGGCAGCTCTCACCATTATATTAGTGAAAATAAATATCTGAAAGACATCTCACCCATTACTAAAATGTATAATATTAAGGTGTAAGATGAATCTATTTTGCTTATGTCTAGCAAAACAGAAAAAATGCCTTGGATGGGAAGAAGAACTCATAACACAGTTGAGCAGCAAGAACTTGAAATAGGGTCAAAAACATTGCTTAAAAGTAAAGCTAAAGTAAGTTGGAGTGGGAATCATGTTACATTCCCTTAGAATATAACTAAGGATCTGTCTCATAATATTTTAGAACATTACTGAAAACGAATATAGTGCCACTTAGAAGGCAAGGAGTCAATACCTTCATCTAACTATATCAAAAGAAGACAGCTCTGAACTCTGAGATCTGATGCCATTTACATCACACTGCCCCCCAGATTCCTTAGGCAACAAAAGTGATAAAAAACAGAGAAAGAGTATCTCCCTGCTAATACCACCTGTAACAATTAAGGTGAGAAAGTATTTATATATTATTTTTATAGCTTAAATTGAGAAATCATTAATTATCTAGCGACTGGATGTGAGTTTTAAATCATGTTTCACATCATTTAGAAACAAATAGCACATATGCTACAATTCATATGAATTAATAAAGGACGGGAGTAATTATACACAGACCATATGAAAACTATGATATGTTCTTTGGGAATCTCAAAATCGACAACAAAACATTGATTGAATGTGGAAATATGTAACAGAAGGAATACCTTTTCAGAGTAATCAACAAGACAGAATCTGAATATATGTCAGTCTAGCAACAGAAAAAATCATTTGCCTAAAGAGGATGTTTTCTTAAGTTAACAGTCTGAAACTGAACACTGTTACATTGTTATTATGGCTTTATTCCTTACTCTGTTTTGAAGAGTCGTAATTCATTATAAGAACCACTGGAAGACAACTTCTATGAATTATGGCAATTCTGTTTTAATCTTTTGTGACATTTATGCCAAAAAGTGTCCAATAAAAAAAATACTAAACCTTTTGGGAAAAGGACTGCTGGATTTCAGGAATGTCTTCCACTTTACCAAGCCTCAGCTTTCCAACAGATTGATATAACATGGACATGGAGATCACAACCTTTCCCCATGGGACTTCACAACATGGAGAAAGCTGCAAACAAAGTGGTGATGGTGGCTATTGCCTTTACAGAAGAAAGATCCATAAAGACCTTCAGCTCTCAAGCAAACTAGCCCAGTTCTGGCAGCTCTGCTTGCAGGACAGGTTGGAGACTAACCCACCAGTTAATGGAGGCTGGGTGATGAGACAGGCAACTCCTAACTGAATACTTTAATTAGGAGCTACACAAAGTGCTGACGTGGTCTTGGACTGCACAGGGTTGTATCCAGCTGAAAGGTTACCTTCAGGAGATTTCAGCGCTTCACCTCCTGAATCAGACTGAGTCTATGTGCCTTGCTCTGCTCCAGCATTTTGCTGGGAAGCAGCTCAGTGTTAAGCTATCTGTAGAAAGGGAGAGGAGATCTGAGGGCAAAAGAGGATGTGGTTGTGAGAGGGCAAGCAGTCCAGCACAGGACTGGATCCCACCGAGCCCTTACCAGATCACAGGATTGGCTAGGAATACAATGGAAATATTCCTGGTTCGGAATTTTTGGTATACACAGCACCGAGAACTGTGATTCCATCACAGTGATACCACTTTATGTTATTTGTCAGTAGCTGTTAAAGACACTCTTCCCATCACTTGCGTATAGAAAACACATAGTCAGACAATCATCAGTTTTTGGTAAATGTTTCCATATTGGAAACCATGCTATTGAGGATCACTGCAAGCAGACAAACAAAGGCTCTCAAGCAGGGAGATAAAAACTTCACAAGCAATTGTGCTGACAACTATAGCTTTGTATGAACTAACCTCTAAAGGATGTGCTTTTCTTCAAATTTATAGATTTAGACGGAAAATTTTAAGGAGCTTATCACAATTACTTATGCAAAACATATGCTACTTTAGATCCAATTTTGCCTTCAAATACCAGGATTTAGTTCACACAGAACTAAAAAAAATATTACATCTACACATTAAGAAAGAAAATGGGCAACATGATGAAATCCTGAGCTCAGCGAGGTTAAGGACAGAATTCCATTAAGCGTATCTCAACTTCCTTGTCTTTCCCTTTTGGTTGAGAGAAACCAACCTATTAATTCTCAGTTATTCCTCTGTTCTTAGTTTACTGCATATAAATTTTGCTGTTACGCCAACAGGCTGCTTGCTACGCTTCTATCCTATTCTCTTAGATCTGAATAATGTAATACTTCATGTCACTGATAACGTCAGAATTGTTGCACACAGTTGCATACCAATACAGATAAAATAGGAAGGTACTATTGTTTTCGTAAGATTTGCTTTTTTTTCCCTAGAGGAGTATAAGTAAGGAAGCATATTATCACTTCATTCAAAAAATAAAAATGTAGTAACCTACATGGTTAATGGTTTTCATTGCTCTGAGGTTATATCAAGTGGAGATGATCATCCAGTGATTTAACTCATATGGACAAATCCCATTGATATTTTTTTTTCCTTCTGTTTCAGCAGAGTTCTGTGGATATTAAAATTGTCATTATCTACCCACAGGCAGTTTCAAAATACCCACAGGCATCTTGCTTAGCTACAGCTTGAGGTTTTGGAAGAAAGTAGTGCCATAGAGAGCTGCAAAACCTAAAATATGTATATAGAAAAAAAATCTGTCATTTCGAGGTATTTCAACCTGTACGACATATGCTGGAGGTCTAAAGCTGCTACTGGTAAAACAGCCTTAATGTTCCCATGAATTCTACACAAGAACTCTCTAGCAGAAACACATTGCTTAAGGCAGTCCTATATAAGACAGCAGTTTGAAAGATAAATGGATCCCTGGGCTGAAACCGATGTTTTTTCCTGAGTACAAGTGATTATAGCATAATTTCATGAGCTGCTAGCAAAGACTTTACAGTCCCAACTGGTAATATAAGTAGACACCGTAACTTAACAAGACCTGTTTTCCAAACAGGTGAAAGTGAATACAAGTATGAACACATCTAAATGAGAAGCAAGTATTGGCAAGATCTTCTAGGGTAAGTGAGAAGGGAAGAGTCTGCCCCCTTGCATCACAGCACTCCCAAGGAATGCTGGAAAATGGTTCTGGGAAGTCTTGGGATGCTTGTAAAATTGGTGGGAGAGAAGACAGACTGCGTTATATATTACCTGCACTAATATGAAAACAATGGCATCAATGAAAATACAAACAAACTATCCTTAACAAAGTCAGGAAGATATATTGAGGTAAATGAAATTTTAATGATATTGAACATACGATGCTAGATCAGAAGAGTAAAACTAAACTATAATACAGAAAAATGTGAATTACTGAATTGCCATTATTCTTCAGTATTTACACAGAAGCAGAATCACTCATGCTACAACAATAACAAAATATTTTCTATTGATTAATAGCTTCAGTGATGTGAAGTAGCAATTGTTATAGTGATCTTTCAGACTTTTTAGGACTGGCTAAATTGTATCCAAGAGCATCAAAAGAATTAGCTGAGAAGAATGTCAAACACTTAATGTCAATTTTAGAGATATACTAAGACAGCAGTGGAGATCTGGAGGTCTGAAAAGAAATCCGCTATTATGTCAAATATTATTTGAAAATGATGACATCAAAAGTCAGAAACTACAGGCAGCTTAGCTTGATATAAATCCTATCAAAAGGACAGGAACCATGATAGGAGGTACAACTAGTGTACAACAAAAATGGCAATATTCCAATAAATATAGCTCAAAGAAGGTGAAAATCCAACGAGACTGATACAACTTCTGTGGAACCATAAATCTAGTTAACTGAAGTGATGGTGTCATCATAATACAGGGCCAAGTGTTCAGTTTAGTTAAATAAGACATTCTTTAAAAAACAGACAAACAAACAAACAAACAAAAAGAGATGAGCTCACTACTCAAATGCTTCTGTGAGAGACCTGGATAGATCTCTTACCTAGGCAATAAGAGGAACTGATCAAAATCGAAATGTACGAAATTCCTTGAAGGCTCAGCTACCCAGAAAAAAAGTGTAATTTCACATAAGAAAGGGAGTATGAGTATTATACATATAACAAGAGAAGACTGTAAAAAGAAGACAACGTGCTTGATCGTGTAGGATTAGCGAGACCTTTACTTAAAGTTCTGTTCCTAGTTCTGTCTGCTGCACGCAAAATCTTATCTTTGAGCATGAAAGACTACATCTTACAAGTGCAGGTAAGAATATCTTGTCAGTCCAGTTCATTTTTAACAGTACAGTAAGTCAAATTGTCTAATTAATACAGAAAACTTCCATGAATAATAAACTTAAATTTGTTATCCAAACCTTCCTGGTACCTATCCTTCCTGATAATTATGCTCACCTTCCCCCCTCTCCATCTGGGTTGTCAGGCTGAAATTTCAGTTTTCCTTAAGAAGAATGCAGGTAGGAGGTGGAAAGAGAGAGCTATGATAAGGTCCTTGATGGGAGAAGTTTGCTGTTTATGGTGGCAGGGCTCCATCATCAGCGCCGAGGCCCCTTGGGGCGACTTTTATACATTTTCAACCACAACCCTCTTCTTCTTGTCCCAAGCTAAAGATTGAAAGTTTCACAACAGCCATCCATACCTGCAGGTCACCCAAAGGGCTACTGTTTGTTACACGGGGACTTCAGGGTCTGTCAGCCCTTCACTGCCTGTGGGATTCACTGAGCTGAAGCCCATCCAAGTCAGGCACCAGTCAGGTGGCCACTGACAACTATTAACCAAGCTACAACCCACTCAGGCCAAGGCAAATCCAGACAAGTCCTGAGAGCTTGTTTTGTTAGGTCAACACAAAGCCTGTGGCCATTCACTAGTAATGGCAAAAATCAGATGTCTAGGCAACAAGTTTACATTTTTTAAAAAAAGACATGGACAAACTAGAAAAGGTTAGAAAGAACTATATGAGTTTGGGAAATCACACCTGTCTGCCACAGTCTCTAGAACTTCCACTTACTTAGTTTATTCACAGAAGCTTCTGGTGTGCATTTTTGAGGAGGACTTTTGTTTGCTTTAGGCACAAAAGTGGTAATGAGATCTGAAAGCTCCAAGTTGAAGCTAGACAAATTCAGGCTTCAAATAAGATACGTACTTTTAGCTGTGAAGAAAATTAACCACTAGGGAACAATTATCTGAAGATATAGAAGGTTTTCTATGTCTTGAAATAATTACATGAAGATGGTCTTTAAAAAATAGAAAAGAAAAGGAAAACAGGAGAAGGTATCATTGATGAAGAATTCATGTGGTAAGACTTTTTATCTTCTGTAATGCAAGGTACTTCAGCTAAGTGATCTTAATGAATTGTTCTGACCATAATCTATGGCAATCTTTTCTGTTTGGTTCCCACAGAGTGACTTAATTTGACCATTATTCTAAGGAGATACGTCTTGGAAAATTTAGCAAAAACAAAGTCCTCAATTAACAGTATCCCTGCTCGAGTTTTCAAAGGTCTAGCTTTAAAACATTAGAAGCAAAGTCAGAAGGGTCTACAGAACGAGCACATATATTCTAATGTACTGCTGGATATCAAAGTACTTGCTTGGGTAACCAGCCATTCACAGTTCTCACAATCTGCAAGACAAATGAAAGAATAATTGTCCTATGTGCAAAAGTGCAGTGCACTAAAAACTACTGATAGCAGGTAGGTTACTTTTCACCTTATTAGAAGTTTTCTTGTTTTATTCAAAGATCACTTGAAGATACCTGTGTATATTCCTATGACAGTCTCCCACACATTTTTTTCCATTGAAAAGTATCATAAATATATTCTAGCTGACAGCATTTTATGTGACTTTATGAATTACACCACTATAATTCACAGGAATTAGACAAAGCAAAACGCCTGAATAATCAGAATGTGAGAGGAAAATAATGAGTCAGAGGATAAGTGGACTGCGTAATCAGTATCTGTCAAAATAGTTTGTGTCTTCTGAACACCAAGATAGGATGAACTATGAAAATGAACATAAGCCACCTCAATTGACATTTATATTTGAGCTCCTGTTTTATATTGTGATAGAGTAGCTACTGGGACCTTAAAAAATAGATGCATAGCCTAGATGTAACACTTTCTGTATTTCTACTAACATGTCTTTTATGCAGTATTTGTTGAATGTCATTGCAAGAGTCATGACAAATATTTATCATGTAAAAGATCCGACATATCACTATTCTGTTATTTTCATTTCTGCCAATCATTCTGGAGGCAAAAACATGATATCCTTTTTAAAAGTTCATTTCATAGTGTTTCTGTCCTTTGCATCTGATCTCTGTTTAATGATCTTTCCTTCTAAAGCCTTACTGACCCAAGCTGACCATTTGTCTACAATTTATTTACCACAGAATAAAAGTATTTAGAGCTCATTCCTACAGGAGCTGAAAATTGATAATGAATATCTATGATGACTTTTCATTGACTCAAACTAGCAGTTAGAAGCATATTGAACACCACAAGAGAAAACTATTTGTAGCCCCCGCCAGCAATCATTTACTCTCAAGAGAGGGCGTAGAGAATTTGATCTGAAGGGTCTTTCCAGAAAAAGACAGATTTCTTATCACCAAATCTCAGCACCAGAGCTCCTAAGGACCTTCTTCTTTGATATTGACCTCACGATTTTTCCATGTGCTCTGCCAAATTATAACAGGAGCAACATGGACTTACAGAGTAGGCTATTTTAGATATGCACCAAATAACAATGCATTTTATATAAAGCAACTTGTTCCTTGGTTTATGGCTTAAGAGTGAAGTAGATGGCCAGGACCCAGATTTGGCTTTGTGGGTTGTTTTTTTTTTTCCTCACTTAAAGAAAAAGTTATTGATCATATAGTATTCACTGATGCAGAAAGCCCTTTTTCTTTGTCATGTACAACGCTGTATCCTCTGCCCCAAGGATTTAGCTTGGTGCTTAAACCATTTAAACACGTGTGTGGCTTATATGTCTGTCCACTTTAAAAATCTAGCTTCCTGTTTTCAGAGCCAATTTTCTGTTCATCCTGACCTGAGATTTCTATAGCTACAGTCCACTGTCACCTTCTATAGCAAAAATAGTAAACTCCGTAATACAAGTAGCAGTACTGCCCAGACAAGATAAAGCACTGTTCAAGGCTCTCAAACCATTTGGCAAGCATTGTTTAGTCATTGCAAATCTGCTTTTTATGTCTGCAAACACTTCACTTTTTAAAGTTCTACACATTCCTCAACTCCTTCACTACTAACTGTCTTACTTTTTCTTTTTCTTTTTGGTTTTTTCTCTCATATTTTGGGATAATAAATTACTTATTTCAAGAGACACACAGACTTTTTAAAAAGTATTTCACATTACAGTGATTAGTAACTGTATTTTGCTTTACTGCTTATACTTTGGTGAAATAAAATAAATGAGTCCATAGGTATACATCTGTTAGGTTTAAATAATACATGAAGGTCACTGCTAGTATTAATAAAGGAGAAAGCACAGTTTTCAAGGACAAAATTCTGTGCTTTCAAATGTATTTCTAACATCAAACAGTAGCATTATACACTTGAATCAAATCAGGAACTTTACTTCTTTCAAAACATAATTACATTGTTCAAAGACAAGTACTGTGTACTTTTATGAGACGATACAATGCAACTATACTTTGCAGAGCACATTTCATACAAACTGCATTATGAAATGCACCACTGAGATAAATAATAGTTACACAGTCAAATAACAAACAATAGCAGAGAGAGAAAAACCTTGTCACGAGAAATGCAGAAGAATATATTCTGTAAAATTTGAAAAGAGGATAGAGTCAATAAGACAGATATAAAGGCATTTCTAGGAGTTAAGAACAATAAAATAAAGGCTTTCAAAACACCTAAAGTAAGACTGTGTAAATAAGATACATGAGGTTGCTACTACGTAAGCAGATGAAGGAGAGCGAGTTACAGTCAAAGAGAAAAGGTCATTATTTATTTTCTGCCATTTTCTGAATAATTGTCATATGGCCGGTGAAACATTAATCACTTGGAACACGCTGACAACCACTGATGTAATACTAAGTATGAAAAATTAGGATGGCAAGTCCAAATAAATGTTGTCAATAGTAAACACACAAAACAAATGTGTCAGAGGGGTTATTTGACCAAACATTGGAGTAGTTAGCTTTTGACACTATGACTGATCTTGAGTGAAAACAAGAAGCCACCAGAGGAAAGTGTATGCTTGCAGACTTCTTACTGTTCTTGGAGGTCCTGAATCAAACAACCAGATATTAATAAAAGATCAGAAACGATATCTGATGGTCCCTTGAGGAATGCTTCAGATAAGTAAATTTAATACAAAGGGCACAATACCATGCAGGAAAGATCTCATCATAGTATCAGTACAAAATATAATTTAAAAAGGTAACTAAACCTTCAGAGAGAGCAAAAGAAACATCAGTAAGTTCCACAATGAACAGTGTTGGATCTGAGTCTGAGCAAGAAGTAATTTTGTTTATTGAGTTAATGATTTTGAGAAGGTCAGCTTGTGCAATAGCACTGAGTTAGTCTGTTGGTGAAGTTTAGTTCGGAACTGCAAAGGAAGTCAGGCAGAACTAAGGTATACAGTACTGTAAAAACTGAAAAAATGTCACATTGTAAAGGCAGATCAATTGGTCCAGATATAAAAAAGAGAAAGAGAAAGTGCAGATATTGCCTTTCATGTTGAAGTGGAAAGAAACGTTTTAGGAGCTGGATTTTTTCTTTCCCCCAGAATTCACTGTAGCTTGGTATCCTTCCTTTAGTAGAAAAGTGGAAAGAGGGGTGAAATAATAGCTACCTTCACTAAAACTGACAGTGAATTTCCAGCTTTGATTTGCAGAGAGGAAGTTAATAGATATGGTCTATCAAAGACTCCTGTGCATGTGTACAAATTGACTAGCATCAGCAGCTGTAAAATGTCTAGACAGTTTTTCAACCTTGGAAGCTTTAGGAATTTGATCCAAAAAGGATTCAGTATTTAACAGAAATCCACGAGGATAAGTCAGTAACATCCCTACACAGGAAGTAAACATTTTAAGTGAAAAATTAGGAGCCCTTAAAAACTATGAGGCTGGATGAAATGAGAATTTACAGTTCTTTTCTTACAATTATCTATCATGTTTCATGTTATTTAACTCATATCACATACAAGTGGATCTCTTTATTTAGGACTAATTTCTCTTGGTTGCCAGTTCATAAACTATCTGAAAATTAACAACAAAAAAAGAAAATTTTGCATAGTATTTTAACGTGGAAGTACATCTTCCCTTTAGATTATAACTTGCCATACAATGCAATGGGAGCTGATTTAATGATTTAAAATGATTAAATGATTTAAAATTTGAAACCTAAAATAAATATTTCATATAATGCACCAGTTCTGCTCAAAACCCCCAAAAACATTTGCCCTGCAATCACAGTATAGTAAGCAGCAGTTTATCAGTCACAGTTGAGCCAATATTTCTGAATATCATTTCACAATGTTGCCTTAGAAATGACTGCTATGTAAATCTGTAAGAGAATAAGGATGATGTAAATCAACTGAATAAAACCTTCTACCAACTTGTTTGAATCAGTCTTTGAACAATGATCTACAACAGCTCCTAACATTGATTATACGAAATCCATATAATGTCATACAGATTAATCACAACAATCACAATGTTGTGACATGAAAAATTATAAGAAGGACCAATGAAAACTGTTGTATTCTTTCCCTTAGTTTTAATCTATTGTGATTGATAGAGCAACTATTAGGTGCCAAAATAAAAAGTTGAAGTCAAATTAACTGCTGCCCTCTAACAAGTCTGTCTTAACAATGAAACATATCACAATGACAGAAAAATAGAGATGTTATCAGCTGAATGCATGGCAACAGATAAATGCAACAAACGTACAAGCAACAATTATCTTTTCAAGAAGTAAGAATAAGATGTTTTTCTCAAAGCACAAATAATATCCCCATAGGTCTGAAGTCTATAATACCTTAAAGAAAATGTCTCCTTTTGTTATACCATGTCAGTTCAGTTTAAATTCTTGATCTAAGGGCCCTTGCAGGCAGTTGTAAAGGCTTTCAAATCCTAGGCACAATTAGAAACACACACCGTTTTTAATGTCTAGGCACTGACTTATACTATGGGTTTGAAATCTCATCTTTTCTTCACCCCAGTGGAAAAATGCTGTATTTAATTGGCACTGGAACACTGAGTTTCTTATACATCAGCATTGTTTCTAAAACAGGAATTTATAAATTGATGGATTCTTTAGCTGAAAGAAACACCAAAATTGCTGCCAATGTAAAATTCATAGGCATCATATGTATGCTTTTCCTCGGTATCAGTAAGTAGATAGTCAGTATGATTGTCTCTCTCCCTTGCCCTAAACCTAACAACAAACCATCTACATAGGTTTCTTTGGCTTTCCTTCTGCTTTAGATAGTTTACACTGATAAAGGGTTTTTTTTTAATAGATATGCCTAATACGTCAAAATTGGGGGTGCAGTTAGTGTAGGGTACCTACAACTTCAACAGGGTCCAATTTACAGCCTGTGGGCAGAAGCTGGCCTGTAGGATGCTTCTGTAGGGCTTCTACATTTTCCTGAGAGGACACTTGATTAGGCAACTAACAAAAAGAACAACCATATAGGCAATTAATAGAGCCTGACCAGGCAGACATTTCTGTCTAGATAAATAAATACTCTGAGACAGAATTGGAACATGTTGCTCCCACCACAATCAACTGAGAGGGAAAGGAGGAGCTGAGGAGCCTTGCATGCTATGCTGCTTCCTCTGCTGCCAGTCTGAAAATTGATCACCAAACTGGTTCCCACCACAGGTGTGGCTGAAGACCACATTTGGACTCTTACTTACACAAATAAGCACATAGAGGGAATATCAGAGGTGCTAAACAATCACACTGGCTTTGGCTTTACTGAGAATCTTCTAATAAATAAATCTCTTGTTTAGAGCTCTTACTATGTACATTATTTAATATAGTTTTATTTATGATAACATTTTAAAAAATGTCTGAATTAGTCTCTCATAATAATATAATGGGCCATTTTGCTGTTCTTCAAAATGTTATCCTAACTGGCTTAATTTTAGAGATCTGTTTCAACAGCACAAACCATAATCCTAATAAGCATGGTTTCACCATTTTTTTCCTTGTTGTGATGTTTTATAAGTAGCTTCCACAGAACTTAATCTTTTTCATCCAAATTATGAGTTTTATGTAACAGAAATTGAAACAAATACGTGCCAGTGAAAATTCTGTTGTAAAAATTCAAGTATAGGATTGATATAAAAATGCTATTTCTGGGAAAAAAAAAAAGTTATAGCTATAGCTTTTATTTGTGATAGATATACTTCACAACCTAAAAAATCTTAGAAACAGCAAACACGAAATACATTTATTCTACAGTTATAAATGAGCGATTATTCCACTAAGCATTCCTGTGAAATAATAGGTCTTGTAAAAATAATTTTTTAATTACTTTCTTTAGGCATCGCTCAGGTAAGACCCCTCCTTATGTTTATTTAACCTTTTTTATATTATACCAGGAAAAAAAGAACTAATTTACTGCACAGATTAAGTATTTTCCTTCTGGTGAAATCCAATCCTATTCATAACTCTCCTAATCTAGGTCTCTATTCAATATGCATTTCCTTTCTGTACCCTTCTCTTTAAAACCAGCTAATATAATCAAATCTATTGGTGACATTTACAGGGAATGAATGAAGACCTGTTTACTGAAACCTACAGGATTGTATTAGTTGGTTCATTTAAACTATCCTTCCAGGAAGGCATCAAGGATTAAGCAAGCAGCATCTGACATATATTCCCCCAAGGAGTTTTATTCTTTCCAATTTCTCAGAAGAAATCTGGTTAGGTTTTAACTCAATTTCTCATCAAGAATTACCACCTGCCTTTAATTTGATGCACAGCAGAAATCTGCACACTCACAAATACTGAAGTGCATAATTATAATCATAAAGGTTTTGAGCATTAGCTTTAAATCTATCCAACATAATGTAGAAAGGAGGGTTGACTTTACTGGAAAACAAGTTTGATCTGGAACTGGAGAGGCAGAGTTCAAATCCTTGTTCACCCTCATCACCCTCATGTGTCATCTTTGGTCAACCACCACGAAACCCCAAAACTATTTATGTGCCTACAGTGAAAGTTATACAAAAATCTCTACCTGGCCACCCTAAATTTACATGAGAAGCAATGGAAAAACTGAACCTATCTTCACTTAGACTGCTGTCAAATCCTTCTGGGTCCACCAACTAATCATATCACGTGCCTGAGTGCAATGTTATTTACGCATTGTTGTTGGATAAAATACATAAGCAGTGTTGGAAGCAGGGACTGTATATTAAATTTTCCCCTCATTACTACAGACATTCTTATTTGAGATATTTCTAGGCCATGAATTTTTGCCTCCAATCTTCTCAACAACTTGCTCAGTATTTTGGTTGTGGTTAGTCCCACTCTTCGAAGCTTATGTCTACCTACTTATGCTACAGAGCATTCAAGTACCTCCCTCGTGACTGTGCATCCCATTCCCGCAGGCAGAGTCACAAAGGTTAGTGAGCATTATCAAATGTAAATCCTGTAAAGAGTCTAGGCCTTAGTCATTCTCTAGCTGCATTCTCCTTAAAGGAAGATGTGATGATAAACACAACAGAAATATTGGGATCCTCAGAAATGCTGAAACTACTGGCTACAGGAAAGCACAAAACAGGTAAGGTGAATCTGTTCTGTTCAATGTGCTAGTAGCAGAAATAGATTTGATCACATTTGATTTATTATTCGGTCGTACCCCATCGTTCTGTGAAAGATCTGTGAAGTCAGTATCTGGGACAAGTATGACCTTGAACATGGAATAATACCTTCCTGAATGGACAGTTAGTCATGTTTTGAAAGAGTCTAATCACTAGCAAAGACTCACTACCAGCAGAAAATCAGAAACAACATCATGAGCACTTCTTTTTGAGAAAAGGAAGCTGGAGAGATACAGAGACAGCATTAAGCCTAAAGCACATATCTAGGCATTATTTTTATTATTATTATTGATTTACAGTGATTTCATAGTTATCACTATTATTTTTCCAAGCATTAAAGAGCAACCTATAACTATTACAAGACTACTTCTAGTCTATTAGACTTTCTTTAGACTCTCACCAGTATGAATATTCTGCATGAGAGAGGTCAATATGCTAGTTTAAAAAATACAATGATTCCTGAAAAAAAGAAGTAATGTAAATCCAGCAGGAACTCTACCGCAAGCCAGTTTCTGCTATAAACCAAAGCCCATCCACAAACAGCTAATAGTCCTTATTTGTAGAAGTGTGTTATGCAAGAAAAACTACTTCTTCTGGAGATTTTATTACTTGCCTATGGGAACAAAAGATGGACCCAACATTTTACTAAGACAGGATTTTCGTCAAAATTATTACTACAGGAAGCTATTGCAAGATTTTGAAATGGTTATTCTATGGTTTTAACATCTCTTTGTAACAGATCAGTGGAAATTCTAGTAATCCAACAGGATAGGCTGTCCTCCAGTTTTACATGCATACACTTTTAATAAACTGGTTGAATTTACTCACAGCTTGATACCTGAGTTCAAATTCAGAGCTGCAGTCTTAAAACTGATCATAACCATTCACACAAAGATACGTCTACAACTGTTTTGCTTCTAGTCTCTGAAAAATATTTAAAGCATGAAATCATAAAACAGTTTGGGTTGGAAGGGACCCTGAAGATCAACCAGTTCCATCCCCCCTGCAATGGGCAGGGGCACCTCCCAATAGACCAGATTGCTCAAAGCCCCATCCAACTTGGCCTTGAACACCAACACCTCCAGGGATGAGGCATCCACAACTTCTCTGGGCAATCTGGTCCAGTGCCTCACCACCCTCACAGTAAAAAAATTCTTCCTTATATCTCATCTAAATCTACCCTCTTTCAGTTTAAAACTGTTATCCCTTGTCCTATCACTATACTCCCTGATAAAAAGTCCCTCCCCATGTTTCCTGTAGGCCCCCTTTAGGGACTGGAAGGTTGTTATAAGATCTCCTTGGACCCTTCTCTTCTCCAGACTGAACAACCCAAACTGTCTCAGCCAGTCTTCAAAGGAGAGGTGCTCCAGATCATCTTTGTTGCCCTCCTCTGGACCCGCTCCAACAGGTCCTTATGTTGGGGGCCCCAGAGCTGGATGCAGTACTCCAGGTGGGGTCTCGTGAGAGCAGAGGAGAGGGGGGAAATCTCCTCTCTTGATCTGCTGGCTATGCTTCTTTTGATGCAGTCCAGGCATATGTCACAGCTACTTATTAAAGCATTATGTCATAGTTATCAAGTATTCTCATGCCTATTAATTATAGCACATAATCGAATAAAAACAGATACAGAGACATTCTACTTGTTTGGATTGTGATTATCCATTTTCTTTTAACAGGAAAAAAAAAGAGTAGAAAGAATAATATTTGTATCTGAGAGACCCATATTTAATAAACAGAAATGCAAGTGAGAAGATGATACAATTTTAGTCTTATTTGAAGGTTAAAAGCAATAGTAGTAACATGAACCGTTCTTGAAATAATATCATGATTTTTTGCAGTGATTCAAATTTTAGTAAACATTAAAGTTGAGATGACAATCCATTTTTATTTTTGAGAATGATCATATAGTTATAGCTTCATTAAGAATAGCACCACTCATTCAGTACAAGGATATCCTCATCACATAAAAATAAGCTATCTGCATAACATACTACTTTTTTCAGTTATGAACTGATAAGAAGCAAAAGTGAAAGTGAAGAAAGTGATGAACAACTTGAGAGAGTTATCAAAGCAGTTTGATTTCAAAACTCAGCCGAGTAACCAGGGAGGTACTGTTTCAACAGTTATATTATGGGATCAGGTCAATATTTAGCATCTAGTCTTGTGAGAGTATAAATTTCATGTCCAAGAGAGAGCTTTGTGGATGTTTGCTCAGTGCCCACATCTTCCCCACCAGAGGATAAGAATAAAATAATAATTAAGCATGAATGTAATACAAGCTGCACATTCAAGCAAGCCCCCTGAGTAAACTAATGCATTTAAGAGAAAACAAGAAATGAATTTCCACACAAAGCTTTTGGTCATGACTTTCATAAATTATAGATTACTCCATTTGATTAAGCTGTTCATATATCAGTGATGTGGTAGTAGACAGCAAAAAAAGAGGTTCTGCTATAACAGCTTGTAATGTTATTTATTTAAGATTTTAACAGCTTGCCACTGTTGATCAACTTTTCTTCAAATCCTTGCCCTACCAATCTTACCAGATCAGTAAATGTAGGTAGGTGTGTGCATCTGTGACAGTAACCTCTCTTCTCTCATGTACTGGACATAAAAAACTATAATGTGGAGCTCCCAGCACGTACCTGGGCAACCCACTGACACATAGCAATGCTGGCTGAAGCAGGTCGACAGGGTTAAAAAGTAAAGTTTGCCCAGCCATACCTAAGGATGACTTGGGCAGGAGTTGTTAGGAATCAAGAAGAGTAAGTGAGTTTGATTGGCAGTCAATCTCAAATGCCTCTGAATCACCTGGATGCTCTCCTGTGTCAGCTCAGGGATTACAATTACCTATGATGAGCATGGAATGGGAATGTACAATCATGCTCTTCTTCCAGACATGATAATTCAGCCTCCTTCTGTGGATAACTACCTAGAGACGGATAGGAAGCACTGTTACCTCTTGATGATACTACTGAAATTACTGATGATGTTATTCAGACACAAAGGAGCTACACTGTTTGTTCTTTAAAATTAATAAAAGAAGCTATTAAAAATAATCTTCTAGCACACGTTTGGCAATTAGTTTGCAAAACTGGTGCAATGAGTGCAGAAAGCTGCCAGACTATGTCTATTCAAAAGACTATTCTAAAGAATCTCAACATTTTGGTGCAAGCTCAGTGTCATGAGACAAGACCTTGAATGGATCTGATGGATCAGCAACCAGAGAGAGGCTAGAGACAAATTCCCTTACCATGAGGACCCCCTGTCCAGAGGGTTTTTAGGAAAAAGAAAGGCTTTAAGGAGCAAGGATTTCAAACAACATGAAATTTAAAAGCCAAACCTCATGTTTTGAGTTACACTTGAAAAATAACTGGTAGCTCATGCGTTTCAAGACTACACTTTTCTCTTTGCAAAGGACCCCACAAGGCAAATCCATGCAGAAATAGCACATCCTGAAATAACTCACTATAGCTGTACTAACTGTGTTCCCATACTGTGGGGAACCACAGTATGAGAATGCAATTCTGTAAATTGAGCCCCAGAATTTAAAAAAGATGTTAAGGCACTTGAGTATGTCCCAAGGAGGGCAACAAAGCTGGTGAAAGAGCTGAAAGGCATGTCCTCTGAGGAGTGACTGACGACACTGGATTTGTCTAATCTGGAGAAAAGAAGGCTGAAAGCCGACCTCATTGCACTCTACAGCTTCCTGAGGAGGGCAAGAGGAGAGGGAGTTGCTGATCTCTTTCCCTGGGATCCAGTGCCAGGATGGATGGGAATGGCTTGAAGCTACAACTGTCAGGGGAGGTTTGGACTTGACATGAGGAAACGTTTCTTTACTGAGGGTGGTAAAACCCTGGAACAGGCTTTCCGGAGAGGTGGTTGGTGCCCCATGCTTGTCAGTGTTTAAGAGGCGTTTGGACAATGTCATCAATGCCATGCTTTAACTTTTGGTCGACCCTGAGGTGGTCAGGCAGTTGGACTAGGTGATTATTGTAGGTCCCTTCTAACTAAACTATTTTACTACCATTCCATTCCATTCCATTCCCTGCACTCACCATGAGTTGCATAATGATGAGACCATTATTTCCCTGAAATGCCAGGGGGTTTTCAGCTCCAATAAAACTTTCAAGGACACAGATCACAAAGGTTACAAGTGAAAACAGGATTTAATTTAATTTTTCTGAATCTGTTCCAGAGCCAATGTTCACAAGCACTAACACAACGAACATGTGTAGCCAGGAGCAGGCCGATTCATTCCTCAGCTTAGCTTGAAAAATCATCCCTAAAGTTTGGCAAACGGAAGCCACAGAGCTGCAGAAAGTAGCAGCAGGCACACAGGCCAAGCAGTCCCTGTTTCCTGAACAGTGAGAACTTGAAGAATAAGCATTGGTACTGACCACACACATAATAGAAGAAGAAAAAGAGGTCTGTGGTACCGTGTGGTATTTTCAAAAGTATGACACATACCAATGACAAGCACAGCTGTTGCCTTCCAAAACTTGCTCTGCTGCTGTGCTTCTTGGCCAGTGATGCATGACAAGTGCTCTTGTGTCTTCCCTGTGCTTGATTTGTGTGCAAGGAGATTTGGGAAAGGATGGCTTTGGATGGTGCAGCAAGCCTGGAGGCCTTGCAAGCACAGGCTGTTTCACACAAGCAAGAACCCCTGGGGACATGGAGCCACGGGAAGAGCAGAGCTCGCTCCCGCTCCAAACTTGCAATGGGCAAGAGAGCCCGAGAGAGCCAGG
>VUYV01000423.1:432124-492299 GCA_008711295.1 Anarhynchus alexandrinus | reverse complement strand
GCCCTGACAAGTGGTCATGCTCAATGCTGCAGAGGAAGGCAAAAAACCCCCAGGGACCAGTGCCAATCCGCCCCGGGGGAAAATTCCTTCCTGACCCCAGTGCTGGCGATCGGCTATTCCCTGAGCATGTGAGCAAGACCTGCTTCCTCCTCCCACAGATGGTCCCTCCTCCCAGGAGATGCCCAAGCCCTAGTCTGCCTCCCAAGAGCGGCCAAAGGCCGCTGGCCTGATCAACCTTGGGCACAAGGATCCTTGCCACAGCTGGCAGGGCACCAGTGGTTTCTCCAAACCACTGGGCCCCTTGCAACATCTACGCGTCGCATTTCTTACGGCTGCTGCCCCTTGCTCCGCAGGGGATGAAGGACGGCAAGCTCTGCAGGGCTCCTCAAGAAGACATTCCCTTGGTCTTGCCGCTGCTTATGCAGCTGAAAAGGCCTGATAGCCTCAGTCACCTCCAGGGGTTGGTGATTCTTCTCATCTCCTGAGAAGCTGGTGTCTGTTCCTCAAAGGCTGAGGCAGCATTTCCATCCATTCGATGGACTTTGAACACAGCCCCGCTGGGAGCTGCCCTTGCGGAGGAGAACCTCCAGCAGTCTGGTGCAGCCTCTGGTCTTCCGCTCTCAGACCCCACCAAGTAAATCCAGCGGCTCCTCGAGAGCTTCCTCTCAGATGTCTTCGGGCTGCCCCTGGGCCAGCTCTGGCACTGGGACGCAGGAGGATTTTATCCTGCCCCGGGACATTGTGACTGCTGCGTTGCCGGGTGGTGGCATTGTGACATGGTGGTGATGGGGCCCCTCCTGTGCAGCCCCGCCCACCACCCCTCCAGCCAGCATCCTTCAGAGGAAGGCCTTTGGGGTGCTGGCGCCGAGGCAGTCCCTGTGCCAGGAGGCCCTGGGGGCTGTCCCTGCCCTTGGTGGCCATGCACTGGCCACAGCTTCTGGGTGTCCCTGTAAATTCCTCTGACTTTTGGCCTGTGTAAATACAGGCATTTATACCTTGTACATTGCTTTGGATGTGAGGATACCCGAGGTGAAAGAAAGGCTTTTGGTTCCCCCTGCATGAACTCTGTAGAGACGTAGGCAGCATGTCGGATTTCCTCACCATTCCTTACCAATGCACCAAGGGACAAGCAAGACCTGCTTCCTCCTCCCACAGATGGTCCCTCCTCCCAGGAGATGCCCAAGCCCTTATCTCTCTCAACCAGGAGCCATCTCAGCGGTTACCAAGAGCGGCCAAAGGCTGCTGGCCTGATCAACCTTGGGCACAAGGATCCTTGCCACAGCTTGCAGGCCACCAGTGGTTTCCCCAAACCACTGGGACCTCTTGCAACACCTCTGTATTCCATTTCTTACTGCTGCTGCCCCAGGCTCTGCAGGGAATAAGAATGGCGAGCTCTGCAGTGCTCCTCAAGAAGACATTCCCTTGATCTTGCCACTGCTATCCAGCTGAAGAGGTCTGATAGCCTCCAGCAGCCTATTCCAGCCTCTGGTCCTCCTTCCTCAGACCCCTCCAAGTAATTCCACTGGCTCCTCAAGAACTTCCTCTCGGATATCTTCAGGCTGCCTCCACGCCAGCTTTGGCATCGAGGCACAGGAGGATGCTCCCTTTTATCCTGCTTCGGATCACTGTGACTACTGAGTTGCCACATGGTCGCGCTCTGACATGGGGGTGACAGGCCCCCCCCGTGCAGTCCTGCCCACCACCCCTCCACCCAGCATCCTTTGGAGGAAGACCTTTGGGGTGCAGGCCCTGACACCAGTCCCTGTGCCAGGAGGCCCAGGGGGCTGCCCCTGCCCTTGGTGGCCATGCACTGGGTACAGCTGCTGGGTATCCCTGATGCCTCCTCTGCCACTTGGCTCCCAAGGACAAATCCAGTGCTGTTACTCTCCTCTCAGACTATGGCAGAAACCAACGCTGCAGCCCAGAGACTACCCCTATTAGCTGTTAAGTTGCTTTACATACTCCTCCTGAGAAATGTACCTAAATGTTTTCTTTCTTAGCTTTTGTTTTAGGAAGAACAAGTAATGAAAAAATCATCATGAAAAAATAATCCACTTGCTTTAGAAAATTATTTTGGTATCATATATTTTTCATCATAAAAATAAGGATTAATATTTATTAAAGTTAAAATGAAAGAAGATCTTTTTTCCTCTCTCTGCTGAGTTTATCTAGGATTAAATACTCGACAATGAACAACTGAGGATTTTGGAGATTTCAAAATGTTTAGGCATCCAGCTATAAGATGATATATAACCCACACAGTTACTTGGAAAAGTCTCATAAGAATGCTATTGACTATTGTAACCTGTTTAATATAAGTTGAAGTGCATAAGGAAAAAAAACCAACCATAGTATAGGCTTAAGCACAAAATAGTGTTCAAACCATCTGCATTTCTGCATTTCAAACTATTCTAACTTGATCAAACATCTACTGATTACACGATTAACTTATTTAACAGTCTGGGTCATTAGTCATACTGTTCCACGCAGGGAACCTCACACATTTTCTCTCTTCTCTCCATGCAGTCCTACTCCATCCCTTGGTGCTGCTCNTTTTTTTTTTTTTTTTTGGTGGAAGCTTCCATGATCTAATCAGCGTCATTTTCTCTTTTGGGAGTTTTTAAGCTCCATCATCCAGACTCCAAGGTGACTATAGTCCTTGCTGAAAACTACAGAAAACAAAGTAAGTATCTTCTTACTCTTACCCCTTCCATGGAAGAACGCTTACACCCACTTCACATGTGGGTTCCCTGCACATACTTCTGTTTCAAATTCTGTAATCTAACACTTTTTAGCATTTAAGCAAGTAGTACTTCAATGTGTTCCAGTCACCTATCTTCAGATGAAGTGCAACGGTGATGAATCCTAAACCTCTGAAAAAAATGTTTTTTTTTTCTCCTGAAGGTATTTCCTAGCTTTACTAACACAACTTATGCAATAAACATTCTTTAATTCTTTAATAAAATGCCCCTTTATGTATAAAAGAAACTGTGCCCTTCCTCTTCTTTGTCCATTTTAGACTTTACTTGATTAATTAGTTGTTTGCAAAGAATTATGACTATTTGAATCATAAAGAATGTCAAATATCTCCATGTGCAGCTTACATGAAATTGTTTTAGAATGACCTAGAATGGGCATTTTTGTATTTTAAAAACTACTGTTACATTGAAAAGAACTTGATTTTCCTTTACTGTAGAACTCAAGGACATGGCACAGCTCCAACTGACATAAGATTATGTCCCCCTTGCAAGATCAGAAAGGACTGGGGTGATCTTAAATAAAGAAGAATCACATGAGAAATACTTTTCTCATGAAAGATTATTATAAAGTCCATGCTATTTTTGTCGGCTCTTCCCCAGTCCTACTTTACTTCCTTTTTGTGAATTTGCCTTGGGAACAACTCAACCATAAAGCCAGTTTTGTTTCCAGTCTGGACATTGATACATCATCTGCTTCTTATGCAGAGTACTACTGGATGATGTCTGTCTTATTCCTTGCTGTCTTCCTCACCACTGAGCTGGCAGAGCAAAGGGGAGAGCAGAGAGGAAGGCCAGAAGCCTGAAGTCCACGTAAAAAGCCAGAAGTGAAGAATTTTAAGACTATTTGCAATAAAGATTTTTCATTCCAAAGAAATTCTGTCTTGCTGCCAGCTGCATTGTGGACATTGTCATGCACCAATATGCTTGCTGTGTTTTGTTATTTAAATGAATTATTTCAAATTTTGATTGGCAATCACAGAGAATAGAGAATGTGGCTGTATGAGATTAAAGCCGAAAGCTGGCACTCTGTCATACAGAGTGTATCACCACAGCAGGTGAGCAATAATCACCCAGAAATGTTCTGCTGCATGTATCTAATTACTTACATTAATTCTTTAGTGTGAAATTATTATCGAAAATTGGCATCTAATTCATCTTACTGTGTTACAGAGGGAATCACACAGTTTACACATTCGTAAAACACCAGAAGCAGCTACATGAAAATTCTTAGTACCGCATTTTTTTTCCCCATTTCTGTCGTTTCACCTCTTGTGGTACACAGAGATTTTCATTGAAATTGGCATACATTCTGCATAATCTACAACAACAGACTGGACACTATATTTTGAAATCATTTTAGTATCTCCTCATTGTAATTTTGTGATTATAATCCATAATTCTTGCCACAACAAAGTCAGGCAAGCCTTAGAATTCTCTGAAACTGCTGAGATAAATTAGTTGTGAGTAGTAATTCCTGTTCAATGTCCTATGCTAAAATCCTAAACTACAACTGTACCATCTGGACTGTAACAACAAGTAGTTTGTTAATGATAAGTAAAGGAGTATATAGGGACCTGTGCTGTCACAAGCAGTACAGCATCTTGATCACTGTGACAACAATGCAACTTCCATTGCTAATACAATTAAAGTTAATTAAGATACAGAAACAGGGATGATTATTTTTTCTCAGTTGCATTTTAACTGCCTGTAATTACTATATATATACCTGCATGAAATTATATGCATTTATATTATTTGACCACTAGTAAAAAGAAATGTTCCTTAGCTTTGGTGTTCCTTTTTAATAAGATCTCAGCTTGTAGTCTTTGCAATAGCAAAATCCTTATGTGAGAAGGGGAAGACTGAAAATAAAAAGACACTCATTCAACACTTGTATCTCCCAAGTACAAACGTAATACTGTAATGTCACTATTCCTCTAATGTCTTAAAAAATACTGGAACTAAAATGCAGAAATGCTTTCCATATGGGGCAGCTGTTTAGCTTGGCAGAACCTGGGACTTTGGAAGCAGTTACCTCCAGGTGGGTGCAACATGAGAATTCGCCACCATCAGTACCTTTTGTCATATCCTTACAGAGAAAACTGTCCCCTCCTTACTATCTGCTCTGGCTAACGATGAAAAATGCCACCGTTTACCACTTCACCTTTTTTTCCCCAACCAAATGGCTGAAGTCTGCAGTAAAAATAATTCAGTGTGACAGCTTATCATTTTGCCCAGTGGGGGTTTTCACTGAAGTGTGGCTATGAAAGCAATTTCCATGTTGATGATGACCAAAGACTTTATGATTCAGAGCCAAACAAGTTTAAAAAAGCAGGAGGATCCCGGTAATCACAGCCACAAGTGTCTTCCCATTTCAAAGGAAATGAAATTAAGCTAATATATAGCACAGTTATATACTTGGATCCTTTAAAAGAAAGCCACTTATAAAAACGTTATATATGGTGGCATATTGTAACAGAAGTGCTTGTAAACTCCTATTTGCAGATGTTAACAAGACAGCCATGAAAAGATCTAAAGCTTGGCATTACTACTTCTTAGTGAAAGGGTTTGTTTTAAAGTGCAAACTACAAAGAAATAAATTTGATAGTGGGAAACAACAAACTAAACTACATCTCAATCCTTAAAAAAACCAAAACCAACCCTAAGAAAATTCTTTGGATACTATTCTAATTTCCTATGATTATACAATTGTTACTCTGCTTGCAATACAATCTTGCAGTGCTTAGAAAGCACAAATATAATACATACAGTTTTAATTTGTATAATGAGGATGATATCAGGGTCCAAGGTGGCCGAAGGCAGAAACAGAGTGAGAATACGTTTTCTTATATAAAGAAAACATACATACATAAACATATATAAAAGACTGTTATTTATAGTAAAAAATAGTATACATAAAAATGCTATATATAAAATCTATATTAAATAAATCTAATATATAATACAGGTTAAATATATAAAGCATAATATTTTAATATAGTAAAAGATATTCCATATAATATCATATATG
Organism: Anarhynchus alexandrinus; assembly: GCA_008711295.1. NCBI lineage: Eukaryota > Metazoa > Chordata > Aves > Charadriiformes > Charadriidae > Anarhynchus > Anarhynchus alexandrinus. The sequence continues at coordinate 486,509 of VUYV01000423.1, read as the reverse complement.
GCATTATATTAAAATATATTAAATATTTGAATATACATTATTATATGTTATAAAAAGAAATACCTTAGAAGTAGCAACTTCTATATGAAGTTCACTTCAAAAATAAGTTGCTTGACATACAGGAAGCTTTAAGTCTTATTTTTAAAAAATGTATTGTAAAGCTCTGATTCTAATTAAGTTAATTGTAATTACATTGTAATACATTGCAAAACTCTAATTCTGATTAACTTCACTATGATGATGGAATTATTTCTAACAGACACTGGCATAAGCAGGATCAATACAAACCATCGCATAAGCTTAGTTTTACCCACTGGGGAAAAAGCAGAGACTTAATTAGATGCATCTTCACATCCTTTCTTCCAAGTCAATTTACATTTCCAATAACAAATATTCAAAATAAAACTAAGCAATTCAGCCTACCAAATACTAACCACAGGAGGCCTTTCTAATTTCAGTTGTATGTGAGGAGATAGGACAAACTTCTTCCCTATGACAGCAGCTCTTCATGTCCTCTTTCCACTATGACTTCCCATGTCATAGTGAATTCACTATGTGTCATATGACTTCACTACAACCTCAACAGGTCCATGAGAAGCAGCAATCTAAAGTGGCGTGACATGCCAGAACAACTCACTGGTACGCCACAAAGCATTCTCCTTAACACTGACATTACTAAAATGGCATACCGGGTCTGACTAGGATGAAGTTACTAAGTTAATCTTCTTCGTAGCAGCCCGTATGGCGCTGTGCTTCCCACTTGTGGCTAAAACACTGTTGGTAACACACCACTATTTCGGCTGCCGCTGAACACAGCTTGCACAACATCAAGGCTTTCTCTCCACACCCACTCCCATAAAGGCCAGGAGGGTGCGGGTGGGCAAGAGGTCAGGCGGGGATACAGCTGGGACAGCTGACCCCGACTGACCATAGGAATATCCTATACCATACAATGTCATGCTCAGCAATAAAAACTCAAGGAATGGAGGAGGAAGGGGGGATGTTTACAGTTATGGAGTTGCTCTTCCCAAACAGCTGTTACACGTGCTGAGGCCCTGCTTTCCCAGGAAGCAGCTGGACATCTGCCTGCTGATGCAAACTAGTGAATGAATTCCTCTTTTTGCTTTGCTTGCATATGCAGCTTTTGCTTTTCTTATTAAACTGCCATCTTAATCCATGAGTCCTTTCACCTTCCTTCTATTTTCTCCCCACGTCCCAGGAGAGGGGAGTGAGCAAAAGGCAGGGCGGGTGTTTGGCTGCTGGCCATGGTCAACCCACCACAACTTGTTTAGTGCAAACTGATGTCTACATTTCAGGATGAGAAGGCATTTTGTGAGACCAAAGAAATATGCCATATTTTCTTTTTTTCACAGCAGCATTTCTCTATTTGAGATTCTCTTAACTTACAGCAGGAAGTTAAAAGCACATGTATTTCTTTACCATAACTATGCAGATCTTTGCTGATGATATCCAGAGTCACTTAGCTTGTGGAATCTCCATCCTTGGAGATACTCAAAACTCAACTGGACATGGCCCTGAGCAACCTGACATAGCTCTGAAGTTGGCCCTGTGTTGAACAGGTCTCAGACCATATGAACGCCAGTGGTTGATTGTCACCTGAATTATTCTAGGGTTCTATAATCTTGCAATCTTTGCTTCTTTCAAAGCAAAATTCTAAAAAGCCATTTTCAGCTTTCCAGCAGACTTGCAGTGTGTTTAATACTTGCTCTTTCCCTGTCTTTCCTAGTATTTTCTTTTTTGCCAACAAAGAAGGAACTATCAATCAGGAGCAACAGAAATTAACACAAGTGGGTTAAAAGGTAGGGCTCAAAGCAAAAGCCTGCTGTAATTCTGAACTACTCTCCTCAGTCTGGAAAAAAACCCCACTAAGAATATTATTACAATACTAAAGCGTAATAAGGTTTGAGCATTTATTACATGCACAGATGTGCAAGTATGTGGACCTGTTCTAGTTGTCTGAGGAATTCAGTGAAGCCAGAAGGCACTGAAGCCAGGAAGCACAACTTCTAGTAGCAAAAAGATCGCCATAAGAGTCATCTAAGAAACAAGACATCTAAGAAACAAATGTGTGACTTTTCGGGAGAGTTCCCACTATTCAAGGCAGCTATATTATTGACCCGTGTGCTGAATTTGACTTGCAAGAGCTTCTCACCTCCTCCTCCTCTGATTGAGAGTGAGGAGATTGGAGATATGCCTTCCATTGCACCCCTGCACAATCTACAACTTAAAGCCATCATGTCCATCATCTACGCATGGTTCCCACTGCAAAAAAGGTAGGACTGCCTTGACATGTTCACTGGCAGTGTCAGAACCACCTTTTCTGTATCAATGTATATTTTTCAGAATATGCAGGACATGTATCAGGGTATAAAAGTATCAGTGATGTCTCCGTTACTTACCTGTCAATAATGGCACACATGTCAATGGTGACATTGGCAAAGCTTCCCAGCTGGCCTTGCTCCACTGCGTGCAAATCCACCAGCTGATCATCCACGTGAATAAACTGCATGCATCCTTGAAATGAATGCTGAAATAGCGAGCGATCTGAGTCATTCATCTGTATAGGAAACCCTGTAGAGCAGGAGAATAAAGAGCATTATTAACTTCATATACTATTACTCAAGCCAGTATTTTTTCACAGGAAAAGACATGTTTTCTAGATGGGGGAAGAAAAAGGCAAGGTGGGAAGGAAATATTATACAGTTATTAGATTACATAGCAATGTTACTGATTTAAGTCATTGGTAACTACCTGCAAGAATTTATACAGTACAGTTGATGATTCTTTCATTAATTTTAGTCCACAGGATGGAAGTCTTCTGCTACCCTTCTTACCCCCCAGTCCTCTATTGCTGTTTCTCATTACTTCTCTCTTCATACAAATATTAAGGCAATAGGAGAAGTATTCACCTCCTTGCTCCATTTTAGGAATCACATTCCCATTTCTCAGATTTTTCTGAGAAAAATGTATTCCATGTATTCCATGAAGTGAATTTCCAGTTCAGCTTTCTCTAGAACTAGGCTTCCTGGGCAATGAATAATTGTGCTGGAAACTTTCTGCAAACTTAAAACTAGCCCTAAAATCTAATGTCCTGGTCCACTTCTGAGGAATCTGAGGACATTCTGTAGTATTTTGATTTTGCTCTGAATATGTCCATTTGCCTGTCTTTCCAAAGGTGGTTTACAAGAGATGAGAATTAATTAGTGTCTTGACTCAGGTTAAAAGGCAGGGAGACAGAGGATGTTTGTTTGCAGTTGTCCAACTGAACGCCCTTCAGAAGTGAATGTGTCGATTTACTTGAGAAAAACGTCCTCTATAACACAGTGGAGAGCCTCATTCACTAGTTGTAAATCTTTAACAATGAACTCCCTGAAAAAGCTTCAAGAAAATAATTTAGACAGAATCTGTTTAAGGTGAAAGCATGAAGGAAAAGAGAGGGGCTAACAACAGTTTATTCATAGAATCATGGAACAGTTTACATTGGAAGGGACCTTAAAGATCATCTAGTTCCAGCCCCCCTGTCATGGGCAGGGACACCTCCCACTAGACCAGATTGCTCAAAGCCATATCCAACTTGGCCTTGAACACCTCCAGGAATGGCACGTTCAAAACTTCTCTGGGCAACCCAGGCCAGCGCCTCACCACCCTCACATTAAAAAAATTCGTCCTAATATCTCATCTAAATCTACCCTCTTTCAGTTTAAAACTGTTATGCCTTGTCCTATTGCTATACTCCCTGATAAAGGATCTCTCCCCATCTTTCCTGTAGATCCCCTTTAAATACTGGAAGGCTGCTATAAGGTCTCTCTGGAGTCTTCTCTTCTCAAGGCTGCACAACCCAAACTCTCTCAGCGTGTCTTGGTAGGACAGGTGCTCCAGCCCTCTGATCATCTTTGTGGCTCTCCTTTGGGCTCACTCAAACAGGTCCATGTCCTTCTTATGTTGGGGGCTCCAGAGCTGGATGCAGTACTCCAGGTGGGGTCTCATGAGAGCAAAGGAGAGGGGGAGAATCACCTCCCTTGACCTACTGGCCACACTTCTTTTGATGCATCCCAGGATGTGGTTGGCTTTCTGGGCTGTGAGCGCACATTGCTGGCTCATGTTGAGCTTCTCATCCACCAACACCCCCCAAGTCCTTCTCCTCAGGGCTGCTCCCAATCCATTATCCGCCCAGCCTGTATTTGTGCTTGGGATCTTCCTGACCCACATGCAGGACCTTGCACTTGGTCGTGTTGAATTTCATGAGGTTCGCACGTGCCCACGTCCCTCTGGATGGCATCCCTCCCCTCCAGCGTGTCAACAGCTCCACACAGCTTGGTGTCATTAGCAGACTTGCTGAGGGTGCACTCAATCCCACTATCCATGTTGCCAACAAAGATGTTAATCAGCACTGGTCCCAGTACTGACCCCTGTGGAACACCACTGGTCACTGCTCGCCACCTGGACATGGAGCCGTCGACTGTAACTCTTTGAGTGCGACCATCCAGCCAATTCCTTATCCAATGAGTAGTCCATCCATCAAATCCATGTCTTTCCAATTTAGAGACAAGGATGTCATGTGGAACAGTGTCAAATGCTTTGCGTAAGTCCGGGTAGATGATATCGTGTTATTGGTAAAGAAGGTAAAAAGTCTGAAAAATGCTTAACGGTTTTGCATATCTCAGCTAGGAAGATGACTAGTCATGCAGTTCTTAACTAACAAGGTTAAAAAAGTCACACATATTTGTTTTCATAGCTTAGACAGATTATACGGCTCCCATTCCTTCTCCCAGTTTCCTACCCAACTTCTTATCCCCAATGCCTTACTGCCTTCTTTAATACCGTGGAAACAGGTATTTGTGAAGACAGGAGAATAACAGATTATCAAAACAATATTGTTTGAACAGGAGCAGGAAAAAGGAATGAATGGTATTTTAAATTCTGTTCCTTAATACAGTTTATCATGTGCCACACAAATAGTTGGATTGGCTAAAAGAGAGGGCTATGAATAGAGGGCAGAAACAAGCAGCTGGGGCTTCAGGACATAAGGTGTCACCTATTACTAAAAAAACCCCAGATACACATAAGTTTTCCCCAAAATACAATTAAAACCCATTTTAACTAAAAGATTTTTCCAGAAAATTCATATGACCAGTAATGTTTTTAAAATTTTCTCAGTCATCATCTAAACGTCTAAACATCTAACATCTAAAACATCAGCTAAAATTACTGCTGGTAGCTCCTAAATTTCCCTGACTCACTTCAGCAAGCACTCACTTCAGAGTTCACTGGTGGTGCCACAGAATTAATCAGGGATGTTACATTAATTAAGCAGTGACCATGCTAAAATTTCGCTCTAACAGGTATTTCGAGAAATTGGGCAAAGGCTTGTCTTCAGGTCATATCACCTTTGGAGCAAAATTGTGACACTATCGCAGGGAGCCATAAACTCCATAAGAAAGATAAATAGCCCTCTCACAGTAATACATATCAGATGGAGAAGGAAAAACTCCCAGGGATCTCCCAATTGCCTAACTAGTGCGTAATAACCTCATCAGACCAACTGACCCCCACCGAAGTTGTGCTATTCCTAGACTGTGGGACTTCTTACTTTGGATTGGCAAAAAAGTCAAGTTGTAGGGACAGGATTTATATTCTCTTCCCAGCATAAGCATTGGCTAGGGACTTGTCTGATGAAAAGAGGACAGGGCTTTCAGAAACTTGTCTCCTACTTTTTTAACTTGTTTTTTCCAGTGGCTGATTAAACTGATTCATCTGAGGCTTTACAGACAACAGAACAGAGGGTCAGAAAGTGCAAGTTAATTCTCTGTTGTTCGGTGGATGCAAGCACAGTATTTGCAGGTTTCTATCAGGTGTTTTCTCCAATTATATTTAAACAGCTCACTCTTTCAGTGTAATTGTCTGTTTTTCAAACTGTCACTGGAACTATCCTGTAACTCCTCTGCAAGAACCCCAAACTAATACCAAGCACATGTCGTTTAGATCTTCAGTGCATTATCAGAGCTGTGCAGGAAACCTGTGTATCATCTTCCGGTTGAAAACACTTCCACAATTCCTTTGTTTTAAATATTAAATTCAAGGTTACCAAAACTGAGGTAAACTCTTAGTAATGTTCATGTAAACCCAGCAAAGCCAAGGACATTATATGGATATATATGAATATAATGAAAGATTATCCACTATCCTTCAGGCACTACCTGAAAAATAAGATCAAAACCTACAGCTACAATTCACTCTTCACATTGAAGAGTATGATCCAAATAACTAAGCCACAAATGTATGATTAGATTCAGCAATATATTCCAACAAATTACGACCAACATTTGATAGCATTTGAGAACTAACCACAGAAACATTTCAATATGTGATTCTCAGCTTCACTGCATCTGAAGTATCAGTTCTTGACCTACACTGTATTAGTACACAGTTATTATTGGTCTCTGGGACACATCCTCAGGTTTGCTATTGGTTGAACCTGCAAAGTAGCAGCCGGGTCCCTCAGCCTGGGCAGAGACCCCTGGTCCCTGGGTCCCCAGGCCAGGCTCCACTGGCTGGGGTAGGAAGGAGTCGTGGGCTGGAGGTGGCAGCTGCTCCTAACCTAACTACATAAATCAAGCTTTCCTCTATGACCCAGGAGAGCAGTGTACACTGAGCATTAGTCAGTCTGGTATTCTGAATTTTACTATATCTACCAATGGATGAAGACTGTACTTTGCTTACTCATATGCCTTTGCCTGTCTTCCTGCTACTCCCTTTGCTGTTTCTAGTCATGTAAGGAACTGGAAGAGTAGTGGTTTTGATGCACTTGTACAGCTTCTTGCATAAATTGCCTGTGTGGTTGACTGGGTATCAAGGCATTTCAGNACCATTTGGAGAAGGAAGTTGTCCTCAATGCAATCCAAGAACCTCCTGGATTGCCTATGCTTGGCTGTGTTGCCTTTCCAACAGATGTCAGGGTGGTTGAAGTCACCCATGAGCACCAGGGTCTGCGAATGTGATGCCACCCCTATCTGACTATAAAGGGCTTCATCCACTGGGTCTTCTTGGTCGGGTGGCCTGTAGCATAAATCAAGCTTTCCTCTATGACCCAGGAGAGCAGTGTACACTGAGCATTAGTCAGTCTGGTATTCTGAATTTTACTATATCTACCAATGGATGAAGACTGTACTTTGCTTACTCATATGCCTTTGCCTGTCTTCCTGCTACTCCCTTTGCTGTTTCTAGTCATGTAAGGAACTGGAAGAGTAGTGGTTTTGATGCACTTGTACAGCTTCTTGCATAAATTGCCTGTGTGGTTGACTGGGTATCAAGGCATTTCAGTCATGCTATTACTGTAACAGTAACAATTTCCCAAAACAATTCACTGTCCACAGGGAGTGGGTGAATGGTGGGTTTTCTGAACAACATGCTTCTCACAAACCAGCCTTCTCTAACACCAATTTTTTTCTGCTTTAAAATTAGTGCCATAGCTTTGACAAACTTTTCAGAATACCATTAATAAACATACTGTTTTGTAAAGAGTTTGGCATATGGGAAAGCAACTAGATAAGCCTTGTATATAACATCTCCATTGTTTTTGAACTATTGGGTATACAGTCTAAAGCCCATTAATTTTGGTGGGACCCGGACATTTTAGACAATTCCAGTCTGAATCATCATTTGGGCAAAGCTTCTGCCTCAAACGTATACCTGGAAATGACCTAGTACCTTGTGGTTGTTATTTCAATACACACAACAATGCCTTCCCCTTCCAGATTTGCATTATTGAGACATGATTCACTTCCTCATCCTTCCTACAGTGAATGAAATTTTAATTAAATGAAGTTCTATAACAAAGGCTGACAGTAATGCTGTCACTAGAAAGGCTAAATAATGGATGAACAATTTGGACAACGCTGTATTGATCTTCTTGCTGACAAGAAAAAATGTACATTTTCAAAATGCACATAAAATGGAGTTTGGACAGTTTAAAACAATGTTCATGCTTATGATTACAAATGCACCTTAAAGTCAGGTGGACTCCCTTATCCTGTAATTTCTACATTTTTCTGACATTTTCTGTATAAAATCTGAATCTTGCCATTTTATTTTTCACATTTTAAGCCCACAACAAGATGGATTATCCTGCAAAGGTCAGACATGGATTGAATCTGAACTTTCGCCAGAGTTCAATGAAATTTGTTTCCAGGACTTCATTCTGACCTACCAAACATGGAACAGCCAAAATTCTAGATACCACTGCTGATCTCAACTCAAACTTGCAAGGAAAATTAGAAAATCTGTAGTTTTGATTCATACTATTTTCTATGTTAGAAGTCATATTAAGATAATAAAATAAATGTAAGAAATAAATTATAAGAGGTATAATAAAATACCTATGAAATAAAATCAATATTTCTTTTCCAGCTTCAAGACCTATTATGCCTCTCTTCCAATCACCTGGATAAGGTTCTATCAAAGACATTAAAGGAAAGGAAGTAGAAGGAAGAATACATTCAGGTTCATGGTATAATAACAAAAGAACATAAAGTCATTAATGTCATTAAACATCTGATGCACTACTTGTTTGTGAAATCTAAGAATGAGATATCGTGCTAGATTCCGGATATACAATTAGAGATTATTTTGTAGCCCTATGTGAAACACTCAGGTTTTCTTTGAAACGTAATACAAATTCTATTGTGACAAGAAGACAGGTTTTCTCCACAGCCTGTGAGAACACCTGATCATTATATTTTTACTTTTACCTTTTGTTTTATGTGTAAGTTAATGATGGGTTGATGTTTGTAAACAGATGCTACTTGTAAAACATGTGCCAAAATCAAGCAAACTAAATGGTTGAAGCATTTGTGATATGGGGGATGGTGGCTGAAATATAAGTATGGGGAGGCCCAGCAAATTTACTATATCATATTCCCTCAAACCCACCAGGGTAAGCACTATGTGTTTAAAATGGTGGAAGCAAGCACTGGATGGTTGGAAACCTATGCCATGCCCCATGCCACCACATGCAATGCTACCCGGAGCCTTGAAAATCAAGTCTTGTGGTGACATGTCACTCTAGAAAGAATTGAGTCAGGCAATGGAACTTATTTTAAAAACAATCTTATAAGGAATTGGGCCAAAGAACATGGCATTAACTGGGTATATCATACCCGCTATCATGCACCAGCTTCTGGGAAAATTGAACGATATAACGGACTGTTAAAAACTACCCTGAAAGCAATGGTTGGTGGAACCTTTAAAAATTGTGAAAAGCATTTAGTGCAAGCCACCTAATTATTTAACACCAGACCATTTACATATTAACATAGCTAACATAGTTAACATCAGAACTTTTACATACTGTCGAAGGGGATAAAGTCCCTGTGGTGCATGAAAGGAATAAGTTGGGAAAAACTGTTTGGATTTTTCCTACTTCAGGCAAAGGCAAACCCATTTATGGGACTGTTTTTGCTCAAGGACCTAGATATACTTGGTGGGTGATACTGAAGAATGGACGCAAATGGTATGGAATAAGGGGTGGAATGTCCTGGTTTGAGGTAAAACAACCAATTTTCTTTTCAATAATTTTACTTTTCAGTTAAGCCTCTTCTAACTAACTGCACTCTCTGAAATTAACAGCATATTTTTCAAACAGTGTTGGCTTCTAGCAGAGATAAGGCCTGATGTTTATAATTAATACCAAAGAATGGTATGCACAGAGGCTTCTGCTTATTCCTGTAACAGCCAAGGCCAGCTAACTTGGTTATTTGCCCCGTTGGAGGGTCGGAAGTGGAAAAGCATAGGGGGGTCCCACCTGTGGGGAGGACCAGACAGGACAGGTGACCCAAAACTGACCAACAGTGGTCACCANTTATTTTCTTATTAATATTAATATCTTTTCTTATTTTATTAATAATATTTCATTAAAGTAGTTTAATTTCTTTTCAACTTATAAGTCTCTTTCTCTCTCATCCTTCTCTCCCTGAAAGGAGAGGCTGGAGAGAGCATCTGTTGTTCATTTTAGTGGCCAGTACAACCCAAACCATGACAGTAGTCCATACTGTCTTCAACTAGTTCCATGGGTAGATGCAGAACCTAGTAATCAATAAACAAACTGACTCATCTCAAGTCTGACTGATTTCATCTGCACGGTATTTCAAATATATGTCCTGAATCCTTGCTATGCAGAATGAGAGGAAGGAAACAAAGTTCTTTATCTGTCAGCATAAATAGCAGCACAGTATTGTTCAAGGGTCAAGTAATCTTCAAATTTTCTATACATATCATACAGAGTTAAAAGATGTTATTCTGAACCCACAGAACAAAACTCAAATACAGAGCATAACAATATACTTAGCTTGAAGACACAGCTGATGTTTCATATGTTAATAAACAGGAAAATACACTAAAAAAAAAGCTCAATAAACCTACCTACCCAAATTCACTGTAGTATTTTTATGCTTGTTTCAGTCAGACCAGAATGGGGCCCTTAGTGTTAAGTGGAACACAAGCAATAACTAGAAGTTTCCTGCTCCAAGAGCATGAAGTAAACTAATGTAAACAAAGTGCAGAAGTGATGAACAGCATGAGTTAAAATGGAATACTTTTTTTTTCATTTCATTGCATTTCTGTAAAGCTACAGAAATGCTCAAAAAAGCACACACATATACTTTCAAAGTATTTGAAGGAATATAGGACCCATACTGGAGGTTCCAACAGTCATACCTCTAACTCCAGCCATAATTCTGTGTTAGGGAATATGAGGACTAAGGATGGGGTTTGCCAAGACATTTGGATCCCATGTCTAGCAACTGTATGAACCGTTCTGAAAATAAACACGACTTCTGAGTTTCCCAGCTCGGTGGAGTGAAGAAAAGCAAACCAGAATGGGAACTACAATTTTTCTTTGTGTGTTTGCAGAGAAAGTCACTGACATCTTGAATGACGCATTTCCTAATAAATTAATCTTTACCTTTGCCTTCATTGTTTCATTTACAGAAACACAGAGGTTGAATGCACAGTAGTACATACTATCCCACTGTCATGGTTTCAACTGGGATAGTTGACATTCTTACTAGCAGCTGGTATAGTGCTGTGTTTTGGATTTGGGATGGGAATGGTGTTGACAGTACAGGCCTTTTCTGCGTCTCACACTGTCCTGCCAGTGACTAGGCTGGGAGTGCACAAAAAGCTGGGAGGAGACACAGCCGGAACAGCTGACTCCAACTGACCAAAGAAATATTCCATGCCATATAACATCATGCTCAATATATAAAGCTGGGGGAAGAAGAGGGAGGTGAGAGACCTTTGGAGTTAGGGTGTTTTGTCTTCCTGAGTAACCATTAAACATGATGAAGCCCTGCTTTCCTGGAGATATTTGAACACCTCCCTGACAATGGCAGGCAGTAAATGAATTCCTTGTTTTTCTTTGCTTGCATGTGCAGCTTTCACTTTACCTATTAAACTGTCTTTATCTGAACCCATGAGTTTTCTCATTTTTACTCTTCCGATTCTCCCCCATCCCAATCAGCAGGAGTGAGTAATTGGCTGCGTGGTACTTAGTTGATGGCTGCGGTTAAACCACAACACCCGCCAAATGTAAATTACTAACCTAAAAAATCCAAATGTGTCTATATACAGAGAGAAAAACACACTTTACTAATGACAGAGGTTAGAACAAGAGGATATTGTACTTCTAGCACTCCTGGGGCACAAGTGAGCCCCCTAGGTAAAACAGGCTAGCATTAATGAAGTCTCTGGTGGACTTCACAGAATCTTCTCTGTACATGTCATTCATATGATGATGAAAAAGTTTAACCAGATCTCACAAGACTTGGCAGCATTTTCTACCAGTGCCGTGACTCATAATTTGTTTTGTCTCCTCTGGAAATCTGGTCTTCAGCCAGACCCTCTTCTCTAAAAATATTTTATCACCCGCTGTCTGCTTATTAATTGAAGCCAGTTCTGGACAAGCATTGATATTTTTCAGTCTCTCTGTACACTATCATTCCTTAACCCTCAGTTAGATTTCACTTTGGTGTATTGACACTGTTTCAGTACCTACCAGTTCTTGATGGGATTGAATTCTTTAAAAAGTAGCTTCTAGGACCTCTCTACCTGAGGTATGAACAATACCAACACTGTACTACAGTTCTCCTTTACCATGTGCCAGAGAAATGCTTCCTGGAGCACACTTGAGATTTAGATGTAATAATTCTAGGGTGATGTGATCTAGCCATAGATATAGGTCACATATAGCATAATAGGTCATCTGAACATGTAATTCTACTGGTATTGTTTATAAGTTGGTCGCTGAGGAAAGAAACGGGCAGATATTGCAACAATCTGGGTAAGAAAAAGTCCAAAAGATATTCAGATGATAACAGCTGAGCAATTAGCTGTGGACAGGCTAACTTCAAGCCAAAGTGCAACTCACACAAATATTATTTTACAAGATATTAAATGGCTAGGATGACAGGCTTGAAAAAAAGTAGAGGAAATATAGTTATGAAGGCCCTGGCAAAAGCAGGAACAGGAGCAAGGCAAACTATCTTTAATAGGACACAGGAAAATTACCGACAGTAACAAGGGAAGGATAAGACTACAGTACAATCGTCTCTTTTTACCAGCTTTGTTGATTCAGTGTTTCTTTCAGATTGCTGTGGACCTTAGTGTGAACAACAGTGTACTTCTTTGGAAGAACTGTTTTGTGACACTTTTCCCAATGGCTGGCCACAGAATTCAAAGGATTCAGGTATCTTTGGGCCTTCCAGTTACTGCTGAAAAATCACAGGGTTGTAACCCTGGCTTTCAGGTTGTAAGGTGATGGTACCAGTTGTTTGAAATAAACTGTAATGGGCCCTGAGGTATATCTCACCTTTAACTATGGACTCTTTTTCCTTTCCTTTTACTTTTCAATGTCAAAGAACAGGTACTCTTTTTTCTTTTTTTTTTTCCCTTCCCTGAGGTAATGACAAACACGGTATCTTTCGTATTGTCAAAGTCATCTGCTGCAAAACATGCAGACCATGTCATTCCCAAATAGAGAGATTGTCTGGCAGACTGTACCCAAGCTCAGCTAGGAGGAAATATGCACATATACCACCTCTGTTCTCAGATCACCTACAACCTGGACTACACTTTAAAAAAAATCACGTGCTATATTGCTACTGGGAGCAAATCTAACTAATTAAGCAGAGCACAAGCATGATTTTCATTCACACGGAATTATTTCAGTCTTAATAAATACCACAAGATGTCCAAAATTCCAGTATTTGTTTAAATAGCTAAACTTCATACCCTAGTTCAGATAACACTGCAACGGAAATGATTCCTAACAATCTAAAAAGACTTCTATATTCAGAAAAGAAACTACCTATTAGTATTCTGAGATACAAATCTTCAATGAAAAAAGACATATTGCAAACCAGCTACAATAGCAGTCTATTCAAAAGTTGCTGCTGCATACTTAGCTGCCCTAAGAGCCATACTAGACATTACAAATCCAAGCATATACCCACAGACACTAAAATTTCATAAGATGAACAATGTCTTGATGGTAGAAGTGAAAAAATATAATTAACAATGATTTTGTCTTTAGACAAGGGAAAGATGAGATTGATGTCTCTTCTAGCTCCATGACTGCATGAAATATAATGACTTCTCCCCCTTTATGGAGCCCTCTGAAATTCTTCTGTAGATTGGATAAATGTTTGCCCAAATATTTGAGGGCTGAAATAAAATATTCTTGTCTGCTGAGAAAAAAAGACGAAATATTACTGTTGAGGTATGATAGCATCTTAAAAGGAGGAGCATAAGGGGAAAAAATTACGTAAAATAGCCTTAATACACATAGATGCTAAAATTGATACTTGTCCACATCACAACATAAATAAATCCATTATTATCTACTCAATGCACAGATACTTTTCCATCTTTTATTTGACTCACTATTATATTTCCCTTGCATGGTGGGTGGCTCAATTGTGCATATTGTTGGTTTTATAATGTCAGTATTTTGTGGGCTCATAAAAAAATACAATAAACTGAATTCAGTATTTTGACATGTTTGCATTCCAAGAGCATTAGAAAGTTAGTGATAAAGGAAATGTATGTTTCTTTTCATAAACTAATAGCAAAACTGGATCCTCTTGTTATCTGGATGTTTAAAAAATGGATGAAGAGCAAGATTTAATTTATTTTTTTGCAAATAAATGTATTCCAAAGTCCTTATTTTGACAAGAACTGATGTAGATGGTTGGTATTTCATGTTATAAAAGCAGCTTATTTTATGCTGAAATGGAAGCAGCAACTCCACTTGATGGAAATTGTGCCTATAGAAACAAGAGTTCCACTGAAGAAAGTTCACTTTTTAAAGTGCCTAGAGTGTCCTTTTTTGGTTTTTCTTCAGAAACCACTTGATTTTGCCAGTTGTTAATCACTTCCAATTCCTGCCTACTTCAATGGAGTTTGAAAGTAGTCAGCCACTTAAGAAATAAATGAAAAATCCTCAGGAAAAGTACAATAAAAAGGCAAACAACTATTTTAAAATAAAAGAGAAAATTTTAGATACATTTTAATCCTTTAATAAGAAACTGGCAGTGACCAAAATAAAATAGGTCACTGAGGCTGTAATAACATTAATATAAATAACACAATGAAATGGGACACAAATGAAAAAAAAAATGTTTTAAATACATATATTGTTCACTTATTATGAAGCATTTAAGCCGTTGACTGTAACTCTTTGAGTGTGACCATCCAGCCAATTTCTTATCCAATGAGTAGTCCATCCATCAAATCCATGTCTTTCCAATTTAGAGACAATAAGGTTTTATGTTCTGCTCATTCTTAGTACAAAGGCAATTTTATGTCCTGGGAGAGGAACAGTTAAACAAATTAATAAAATATTCTGGGTATCTGACAAGTTAAAAACAGTTAGTTTGTCTTCTCCTGTTTTTAAATGAAGGTTTTATTACCTTTATAAGTGAATTCCCATGAAAAGAAATGTTGTGCACACACGGCTGAAAAATATAAAATCAACAAGAACTCTGTTTTGAAATGAACTCAAAATTTGTCCTGATCTTCCTGTTTAGATAAAATTCTTCTTCAAATGACTGGAAACAAAAGCAATAGCAGCAAGTTTCAATCATCACTTTTCTGACATGGAGAGAAGCAGTAAGAATGATCATTATTACCAGCCTTGACTAATTTAAGTCAATCTAACAGTTTACTGCGTTTTCTCTCTTATTTTATTGGATATGATGGAAAATACAGAAAGTTGCATAATGATCAAATTGCAGCAAATCTGTACATTACACTGCCCATGTAATACATGGTATTCATAGGCTTTCTATTTTGTAACTAAGAGAATAAATGTATATTAGATTTTCAAAGTTACTGCTACTTCACTTCTACCAAAAATCTCCCATGAAAATAAAAAAAGTCTACAGACTGCTGGAGATAATTACACTTAGGAAGATATAAGCTGCATAAAATACTCAATCACTACTGCCTTAAGAGATGTACAGTATGGAAATTACACTGTTGGCATTAATTGTGCAATCTTATTTGCTGCTTCTACATCAACTTATTTTGTATTTTTTATGTACTACAAAGTTCTGGCTACAATATGACTAAGGTGAATTTACTTCAATCAAAAATAGTACTATAGAACTGGTTGGACCAATTCAGATACAGATTCACGTGATTTACTTCCACCAACTTCCACCTAAGAGATTTATATTTTAATCAACAATTATTTTTTTTTTCAGTGCAGTTAACAAAGGTACCAAAGTGAAAGCATTTAGTGTTGAGTAGCTAACCACCCAAGCAAAATCACTGTGAGCTACAGTTTGTATGATCACAATATGTCACTGTGGCAAACTGCACCAGTTTGGAACTGAGTTCTGGTTTGGGTACCTTAAACACACTATTTCTAGTTTAATGCCATTCACTGCATGTTCTCCAGTATTCCTAATTTTCTCACTTAGCTCCTACTACCCTGTATCAACTAGAACCACAGAGAGTTCCAACCTCCCCAGACATTTACCAAGAAAACAGAATTATCTCTTGGTTGCAAAGACTTTATTGGAGCTTTGTTGCTAATAAATGTTTCTACAGATTTAAAACTTGAAAACCGATTTGGTTTGAAGTGTATTCAGATATTCAGTGCATCTTAAATGTCTATTCTGACACTTCTGTTAGCAGTAACTTTCAGGTCTTCAACACCTTAAATTTATTTTTCAGACTTCCAAAACTACCTTAAGCATATTAGTCATTAGTAAAAAGTATATCACCATACAGATGGTTTCTATAGGTCAACATTATGGATGACCATTAAATATACCAGGTGGATTTAAAGATCAACATTGTTGCTCTTTAACGGACAAACTAAAAAAATAATTGGATGTTTAAAGAGTTATCTTAATAATTTTCATATTTTACAAAGCTTATCTTTTCATTGATTAATCATATTTTTGTTCTTAAATTCACATAAATTTATATTATCTGAGCAATGAAATTAAGTACATTAACTTCTGTAGGACTTAATGGAATCCCTACAAAGAGTCACTAAAGTCATAATAAAGGCTGTTCTTGTGATTATTAGGATCCTATGCAAAAAAGACATAGTAATTAATTTTAAAATCTTAGCATTACAAACTATAGAACTGCTTAACACATTTTTCTAATTCTCCTAGATTTTCAGTTTATAATAACTGTAAAGACAGGTGACTCATAAAAATGTACCACAGTACTTTTCTCATTAGTTGCACTTTTTACTATCTATTAGATGAAGACAAGATGAAAGAAAGGCAGGATAAAGAGGGAAAATCACATGGTCATTCTGATACTTTAAAAGTAAACAGCAATGTGATTAGTAGTCCCTCCACTTTTTAAGAGATTAGCTATGCCACTTGCTTGTATTATGAGGTATTTATAAACTGTTCACACTACATACGTATTTGGGCAAACAATAGTTTAACTTAATAAAGTGTTATGCCTCTTTAACTCAGTAGTAGAATAAAACTTCATATCTGTTTTTTCAGGTGGTCATGATTTAAAAAATATTTGGATTTCTTAATTCTGTTTAGAAACACAAATATAGATTTGTCTTTCCAAATTTAGAAAGAAATAACAAAATCTCTACAATGTAAGCACACACATTCTCTCCTTTCTGAATCTAAGTTAATTTCTCTGTAGTACATAATTTGTACCTGCAGTTCAAGTGAAAATTTAGCAACCTTTAAAATTTTTATAAGTGGAAAGCATTCATATCGCAGAGCATATTCAACCTATATTAATATGTAAAAAATCAAATAATAAATTTCTGTTATCTCCATAATTATTTAAATCTATTATGAGTGCAAATATTTCACTAAATGTAAAGAAACAAAAGTCTATTTGCATGTCACTCCTAAGACTTGAATGTTAGAAAGGATCGCCATTTTGTTATTTTTTTTAAACCTCTCTCTCTCAAAAAAAAAAAAAGAATGAAAATATCATCATTTTAGAAACTGATCTTTAACCTTACAATTATAAAATTAAAGAATTCCAGCTGTTGGGCTATGATGCATTTCTACTTTCTCAGCTCATCCAGCCTTCACTCTATTACAAGTCTGCTCACTCAAAACAAAGTATGTGTACAGTAGAGAATTTGTAGGAAGTAATATACAGATATTACTTTAGCTTCAATCTCCTATCTTTTTTAATAAAAAAAACAAAACCCAACCAAAACAAAAAAAACAAAACAAAACAAAAGCAAGCAATTTGTTTTTAAGGAAACAGTATGAAATTTTAAACTGAAACCACAAAATAACCCCTAAGAAGCATAACTCTTAACATTATTTCTTCCTCCCAGTATGAATATCAAGTTCAATGGAGCCAAGGAGATTTCTTAAACACTGAGGCTGTCTATTCAAGAGCACAGCAGGCACAGCAAAGGCCTTACGTAGTAGCGACTCAACATAAAGTTAATAGGCATTTTTTTGAATTACAAGTTACAGGACTTAACCGTGACAAATTGCATTAGGCTTATTAAAATTTCTCTTGAAAGTACTTTAAGATGCATGATAGTAGATAATTGATTGACTCACATCAGAAGAAAATATGCTACTTGTTAAGAGAACTGTGCCTATTTGCTTGAAAGAAGGTTTATTTTTTGTTTTCTTGGAAATACACACTGGAAAGTACACAGTGAAAATAATGTTATTGATATGCCACATCCAAGATGGATTTCCTCCTACCAGAATGCTAAATGTTTCCTACAAAAATGACTGAAGCAATTCAGTATATTGAGGAAAGCAACATAAAGAATAATACAGCTGTCCAAATATAAAAGAAATCTTAGCTTTTCAAATTTTCTTTTTTTTTTGATGTAATATTTACTCTTAAAGGTTCAAAATAATTATAGAAATTATGATGGATGGATTTTGAAAGATTTCTTTTCACCAGCAGCTCAACTAAAATCTTTAACACGTATCAGGCAGTTACCTTCCATTGGTATTGACACTGGCTTCTTTAGTGATGACTCAGAGAGTGTGAAAATAAAGACCAAAATTACAGTCACTTATGAAAAGTCATGTTATTATAAAATCACAAAATAATTTCGTTTAGAAGGGACCTCTGGAGATTATGTGGTCCAAACAGCTCTTCATAGGAGGTCAAATTAGGGCAAGTTACTTAGGGATTTGTCCAGTCCAGTTCACTGTCTCCAAGGATGGAGATGTCAGAACCTCTCCGAACAACTTGTTCTAGTGTTTGACCACTCTCGCAGCTGAGAACTATGTCCTTGTATTTAATCAGATTTTCCCATGTTGCAACTTTTGTCTGTTGCCTTTTATCTTCTCATCATACACCTCCAAGAAGAGGACGCAAGGTCCTTTTCTGCAGAACTCTTTTCCTCCCAGTTGATGACCAGACTGGACTGATACACTGGATTATTCAGTCCCTGGTGCAGGACTTTGAGCTTGTCTTTGCTGTACATGACAAGGCCGCTGTGAGATCGTTTCTCCAGCATGTTGAGGTCCAAGTGAAGAGCAGCCTTAAGCACCAGTATACCAGCCACTTCCCGTTTGTTTGTTATCATCCACAAATTGCTGAGGGTGCACTCCATCCCATTATCCAGGTTGTTTATAAAAACATCAAACAGTATCAGGCCCTGAAGAACACCACTAGTAGCTGGTCACCAATTAGACTTTGGGCTGTTGCTCACCACCATTTGAGCCTGGTGTCCAGCCAATTTTCCCCCACCTTATAGTTCATCTGTCCATATTTCACCAATTTGCTATAAAGATACTATGCAGACTGTGTTGAAGGCCTTTCTAAGATCAAGGTATACAATGTTCACTTTTCTCACTGTTGTCTCATCCATGGAGCATAGAGAGGAATCTCAGGTATCTTCCAAAATTAGCATAACCTTTCAAAGGTTATTGAGACCAACGTTGCCATGAGATTGTCCACCTCTGTCAGCACTCTTGGATCCAGCCCACCTGATGCCACAGACTTCTCTACATCTGATTTGCATGTGTGATCCCTAATCTGGTCTTTCTCTGATGTGGGCTTTACTTAACTCCACCAGACTCTGCCACTAGTTGCAGAGGCCTAGGAGGCCTGACAGCAAACTTTACCAAGAAAGTCCAAAGCAAGGGAGGCACAAAGTGTCTCAGCCTTTTCTGTGTCCTCTGTCCCTAGGTCTCTATCCCACTGAACAGCAGGACCCTGTTTTTCTTAATTTCCATTTGCTGCTGTTATACTTACTGAAGTCTTTCTTGCTGCCTGTCATATCCCTGACTAGCTTCAACTCCAGCTGAGCTTTGGATTCCCCAGTTCCAACCCTGCATGCTGGGGCAACGACTCTATATTCCTCTTAGGTAGCCCATCCCTGCTTCTGCCTGGTACGTTGTTTCCTTTTTGCATTTGAATGCAGTCAGGTGTTCCCTTTTTCCTATAACTATGATAGGTGCATTTAAACAATATAAATTATTGTAATAGAACTGTTAAAATATACAAGAAGCCCAGAGTTTTCTTTCACTTTGACTGCATGGATGGCATTAAATTCCAGACATATACACACACACTCTCTAGTGTCTATTGGGAAAGAAAAGGAAAATTAATTATAATGTAAATTTCCCTAATGTCCACTTTGTTCATATTCTGTTCTTTGCAGACTGACAGAGTGAGACTTCAGAGTATTTTTGATAAGTGCCAAAAGCTAAAAACATTTTTTTATGTACGGGTTTTTATTACTCAGTTGAAACTCAAAATAGCATAATGCATTGGTAGTTAAAAGGAGTATGGAAGACATTGGAGTAGGGCAGACATTGAGAAAGGAAGAGATAAAAGAAGACAGGAAAATTACATCTAACCTCTCTGTCTCTTACACCTTCTATTGCTCTTTGTCTCTCAATCGCAAAACCAAAGTAATACTTACTTTGAGCCAATGAGGAACAGAGACAAAAACTTAGCTGAGGACACACTCTGCAGACACTGTTATTCAGCTGGCAGAACAGGGACACCTCTCCCCAGTCCTTTTCCTTTCCCCTCTGCTGTGGTGAGCCAAGCTACGCTAACAAAAACTCTGTGGCAGCTTCACCAAAACCTTGTGCAGGACTACACTTCCATTTCCTGGGGTGAACAACTTCCTGGCTACAGGGAAGAGAATGGATTCCTTTGGCAGATCTTTGCTGAAACTGAAGCGGGGGATGCAAGAACAGTGGATGATATTTATTTTTTTTTCTTCTCTAGGAAATACAGGCATTTTCAGGAAGCTCTGCAAAAAGATGAGGGATTCAACTCCAGCTGAACTCTGCTAAAAAGGTGGAGTGCGGGATTTAGGGAAGAGTTATATTGTGTAAGACCAGGGTGACTTTGCTGTAATTTGGAATATAAGGACTTTTTGCAAGGGAAACAAGGGAAAGACAAAAACCATAAAGGTTATTAGAGAGATCCTGGAATTTGAGAGTCTGGGATAAGCTAGAAAATTAATGTCTATGGAAAGAGAAGAGGGACCAAAATATTTCAGGAAGCAATTAAACTAAAACAAATTAAACAGCTGAGAACCGTGAGGCTTACACGGCTATTAAGAATCACTAACTTGTTCACTGACTGAGCACACCCATCTGATTAATAATTTTGTATCTTTGTGAAATAACCTTTAAAGATTTGCTTGATTTTGAAAAGAGACTAAGATAAACACAATGATTTTCTCTGATTATGGCTTGGAGCTTCTGGATTTGTTTAAAGTGAAGACTAGCTTTCTGTATTTTGTATCTAAAGTGATAAAAACAGCAAATATGTGTAATCAAATGAGCACAAAGGAAAAGAAAATATGACACAAAATACTTACCTCTTGGTAAACTAATAAAGAGGTTTAGAGAATCTAAAATACTGCGCTGAGTTCATATAGGGCTTCATGTGGCGAAAATCATAGACATCACCGAAAAAAACAGGAACATTTTTATATTGGCAGTTTAAGCCCACAAGTCCGTATTCAAGAACGCACATAAGCACACGTAAGCCCATGTAAGTTCAATATAAAAGGCTTATTCTCTCAAAATGTTTATCTTACTATCTTGTACGTAGTATTGTCTTCATAATATGGCTTTAAATAGCACAAGCAACAGAGCACAGGAGACCAGCTGCTATATCCTATCTGAGTTCATTATCAGCAAGTTTTGTCTACCTTGAGAGGATGGTAAGTAGTGAAGTCCTCATTGCACATATGATTGAAAGCTAGCCTTAAACATAATGACTCAAACAATACTTAAACAAATTATGCACACAGGTTGCAAATGACTGTGTATAGAATTTCTCGGCTCTGTCAGATCACATACCCTGAGGTCTAACATTTTTGCCTCCTTTTATCCTTTTTCCTTTAGATATTTTCTAATACATAGTAGAAGAATTTGAAATTCAACTGAAAAATTGGAAATGTACCATTTCCAGTGTTTCTCAGAAATAAACAAGAGGCTTTCTTTTATTGCAGTCAGAGATCAGTGTGAAATAGATTTACTAGCCCAACAACCATATAACGGTGCTACATACAGAAATATATATTTGCATTTCACTCTTCATTTTCTGACAGACTCCCATCATCAGAAATCAGTGTACTTGTGCACAGTACCTGTCACAGTCAGGTTCTATTTCTATATGTCTATATATGGTATATTTAGTTCCTGTGTTGGTGATTTGCAGAAGTCAGCCCTGACAAAGCTGTGATTTAGGGATGAGAATGCATGGGGCACATTTTGTAAGCAGGAATATTTTGGTAAATATTGATGTTCATTGTAATGTTCATAAAGGGAAAAAATGAATTAAAGTCCAATTCTAATCTGGGAGAAAAACATGGAAATATTTGTACTCAATTTCCCTCCAGATGACAGGAGTAAAATTTGCATGATGGGAGTGAAAAGGAAAGAAAAAGTTAAAGGGAGAAAGCAGGGCATTGGTAGAGTCAAGCAACTGTATATACAGCAATCATTAACAAGATCTTAATTCTCCAAGTTTGACTGGGCGGTGCATCTGAGGAAAATATGTTTTGGCAAGAAACCTGATTTGCCAATCATTAATGTTTAATATTGAAATCCAAGGACACTTAAGAACAAGGAAGCGATGTTAGCAGAGGCCTATTTTTAAGACAACAAGGACAGAGAAAGGTAGAAATTGATAGCACTCATAAGAACAGAAAGTCAGAAATTTCTTGATCTGGACTCCAGTTGAGAATTATCAGATTATATTGTTTGAATGACTCTGTCATCTGTAATTTAGATAACAATTACAGGCATCTGAACTCTTTTAGAAGAGCCAACTTACTTTATAATATGAAAACTAGTTAAATTGTTTTTTAGAAGTTAGGTTTAGATTCAGAATTAATTTGAGTGTCTCCACATAAGCCATGAAGACAGTGAAGGCATCTGTGATTTATAGGCTAGTCATGAGAGTCTAATAAAGCACTTTAATGCAAAGGTCTTGCCAAGACCTATCTGAACGAGGGCACTCTGAGGCTATGTGAAAACTGAAATCTCGCACACAAGGTTTAAACACATGCATATATACGCCTATACAAAAGAGAATCTGCACTCAGAAGCTTCACTTATTGTCATGGATATTTCAAATACCCATTGTGACAGTCATGTAAAGATGGGTGTTCATAATTGGAAAACGGGGAAAATGCGTACACAATTATATCAGTGCCAGTCTTCAGGAAAGAGGAGAAAGCTTTGTCAGTAGGCATTTTTATGAGTCATGACAACTAGATTGCACCAAATTGATCTGATCGGCAAGGATAAAAAGCAGCTACTTTTATAATTATGAAAGACATTGAAGTCTATCAAATAACGCGTTACAGAGAAAATACTCAATGATCCCAAGTAAAAATAAAATTTAGTTATCAGAATGATAAACACAATGATATAGATGGAGATGTACTACTTGCTCATTTCTAAGCCCACCACAGCTATTAAAGCTAACACTCATGACTTATAAGCAGAATCTGTTATTTTGTTACATCACTACATTCTTAACTCATATTCTCATGAGTTAAGAAGTCACATCATTCAGTTCTGTCATTTAATTTGCAAACAAAAGATAAGCAAATATTCTGATACACACAAGCCAAGGAACACTTGGCTGGAGAGTGAAAGGTAGATTCTTGACAGACAGGAGGAAGCACATTATAAGAATTCTATAGCTGCTGCTCAAGAGAAAAAAAACTTTGTGAAATAACATAATCATTTGAAAACCAGAAACTTACATAAATCAAGTACCCTGATTTATAAATTAAATTTTAATCATGTGTCCTGACAAACTTAGGTAACTATAGCAAAAACCCAAAGACATTAACTATCCAATTTACATTACTACAATATTTCCTTGTGATACAACAGTGAAATCAGAATTGTATTTATAGAATACAGGCATTACCTTTCAGAGACAAATGAGCAGACAGAGATGTTCCCTATGTACTTTCCCAACTCTATTGCCTTCACAAATATTTGCAAGGCAGGAAAGCTATGAGCAACATTTACATTGAAACTATTAAACTAAATTTTGAATATAGCTTCATATGCCAATACTGTCTCCTAAATATTATTCATATCCCACTTTTCAACAAGGGCAGCTTTTTTAAGTTCAGTGAAACAGATGTGCACCTATTACACATTTACATATATTTATTTTGTCCCGTCCCCCATACACACTCTGTTTTAAGTAACATAAGTAGATTAGAAAGAGAATATTTTCTAATCATTCAAGGAGGGAAACTCAGGAATGACTTAGCAAATCAGATAATAGGGGAAAGAGATTTATAGTGTTTTAAAATGGAGTTTGATAAATTAATGGAAGACTTAATATGGCAGCTTAGGGTGGTTTTTGCGTTATAAATCAAGGTTGTGATATGAGACCTTTGGTGTGTAATTTGTTGATATTCCTGAAGAGAACTGAAAAAAGTGCACTGCTGCCTGTTCGACATGTTTGTGCCATATGTATATGGTACTAATGCAATGCTTCTGGGCTTCTTTTGGTTACCTACAAGGACATACACAGGTTTGGACTTTTTTTTTCTTTTTTAATCCTTGATGGACTTTCAATGTGTTTTCACCCTTCTGTGAAGCACTGAATTGCCACAGCAAGACTTAATCTGACACAAGGAAGACCAGTGCTCCCAGAGGTTTTAAATTCTTGAGTGACTCTCCTTGACCTGCTCATTTAGCATGCTCAGCTAACTGGAATGGCAGATATCTCTGGAGTGGCTTAAGTTACTCCTCTGCAGGTAAGATTCATTCACCAGGATGCGTGGGAAATTTCAAACACAAGAGCAGCTCCTGCAGGATTAGGCCATTGGTGCTGCCTCATGAGGTCTCCAATTCTTTTCCTGTGGCTACTAATACTCAGGGTTTATTAATTTGCCCTACAATCAAAAGTCAGGCTTTATGGTACTGGGAATTTTCTGGTGGCAGATGAGTGTATGTAGAGAAAATGGTCTAAAACCTGTTGGATTAAATATCTACTGCGTAGTTGAAAGAAACAGAAGACAATGACTCTTCAGCCTTGTTTCTAAGTCATATCTGAGATACAGTACCTGAAAGTGCAGAGACTATTTAATATTGAATATAACTTTTAATAATGTAGATTTTTCCTTCCATTCAAAATCCCAGTATCTAGACCACAAAGTTTCAAATTTAAGATTCTGTGCAGAGATAACTTTTTTAGCACAAGAAGCAAAGCATGAGGAAGCTTTTAAAGTTGGGTTTTAACATTGCAGCTGTGTCTTGGCAACTTATAAAACTTAGGCAAATTTGCTTAACAATTTTGCTGATGCTAGGTTATATAAAACTTAACAGATATTTCCCTTTTCTTCTCTGTCATTCTATTACTAGTTCTTTGATTGAACAAAAATTGAAAGAATATGCAAAAAGTCTTACTTTAAATAAATTTCCATAATTAAGTTTGATTACTTCTATTTCCAAATAGCTACAGATGTTTTTCTAATTAGCACTGGGAATTTTAGACTGGCACTGACTCTACTGTCTTTTCCTACAGGAAATTGTACACTTCTGCCCATTAACTTGAGTGAGTAAAGAATGTCAACAGGATAACATGCACAAGAAATCTGCTAGCCACATTTCCAGATTGCTGTTTTTATTGGGTGTATTCCCTCAGGAGTCTACACTGCTAGTACTGTAAAATTATATTGAAAATGCCATAAAGCATGCAGACTTCTGACTTGACACCAGTATTGAATTTCAACACTGTATACTTAAAATGCCATTTAAAATATTGTCTAATCATTAGGTCCAGGGGAGGGAAAGCTGTCACAACATGAACAGTTAATTAAAATTATTACTCTGATAAAAATTATAATATTACTCTCAGGAGAAATAATATGCCCTGCTTTATCTGGGTTGTATTCAAGTGTACTTGACATGTTGAGCAGTATTTTAAGTTATTTCAATGTATTTTACTGGATGGTGTTAGCAGACACCACTGTGGCATGTCTGCTGACTGGCCTCTGCAAAACCCTACCTCTCTCCATGGAAACCGCTGTATGAATATTATATCTATGCCTGTTTCTTTAGGCTGGTAGGTCTTCATACTTCTGATATCTGGGATATCTGTTGGCAAGCATGGATATTGTTAAGACTAAAGCAACAAATATGACCTTTCAGATGTTTTGCTCTCAATTTACTATTCCATAACCTGATTAGAAAGGCAAAGTTGTGTTCTGGCATTTCCTGCACACCTGCTGGCAAATTTTACTGTCTAAGTATCTGCATGTCTGCAATTAAGGGCATTTACACATGAACACTGCGTAGGAAATGCATCCGTAGCTCATTTGGTGTCTAATTACTTGCCCACTATTGCCCTAATTTATGGAACTCTGTCTTCTTCGAACCAATTTGCACAGCTCTTATCTGCTTTAGAAATTCTGGTGAAACTTTATCTTTCAAACTCTGTTTTTAATAATTCATAATGATTAATCATGTTTACATATTTGCATAAAGAGTACTGTATCAAGGCAAACGACTGATCTGTAAAGAGGAAAAGAAAAGCATACCAACACTGCACCTTCAGCTACTGTTAATTGGCCTAGTCCATTAACTTTAGTAGAGGAATATCAATTTACACCAGCTGAGAACTTGCTTCTTTCTTCCATAAGTTAGACAATTTCTTTTTAGGTTGACTTCTGCTGGTAGTTTACACTGAACTGTGAAGAACTTTATATGGTAATAAGGACTATTCCCTTATGTACTTTGGTAGTGTGAATAGTAAGTAATGTACGAATTAAAGTTAATAAGGATTTTAGAACAAGGTTGCTTCTCAGATTTAAAATGCAAGGCTTTATTACACACAATTTGGTATGGATTTACACTATGCAAAGAGATACATTTCATTTTTGTTTTCAGCAAAGCTACACTGTCCTGAAACTCATGTTAAAATTGGAAACAGGAAGATTAAAAGTCGGCAGCTTTGATCTGAACACATTTGATACTGTCCAGAAACACAGCTGTTTGGTTGACATCGTGTTACAAGTGAAACTCCCCTGCATGTAAATTAATAGCCCTGACTGGTGATTAGGCCCCAAGCACATGAGAACTTCATCTCCTTAAGTATCCTACTTTCTTATGCAGTCATGCATAACATGCTACCATATCCAGGTGACCTGCAAAGACTCTGCATATGATAAAAAAGAAAAAGCAATAAAACCCCACTAGTGTGAATTTCCACTATACAGATATACAAGATTTTCTCCCATTTCCACTATCACTTATTCATCCACCATTCTTTGAAGTCTCTACTCTCCTATATTAAACCTTTCTCCCTTGTTGCAAATTCCTGTCTCCCAGTTTTTCACTCTGTTTCCTGCCACAATCTTGACTTCTGCCCATCTGTATCTGTCTTCATTTGTCTTTCAAACATCTCTTTTTCGTGGCTTACTGATATCTTTCCCTTCTGTTTGTTATTTCCCATTTTCTCTAATACCAACTTTTTTTCCAACTTTCATGTTCCTGTACAAACCTAAAAATAACCGTATGGTCTCCAAGAGTGACTAGAAGTAGATTCTCAGGAAAAAACATATGAACACAGCAAGCATAGGGTGCTATGTCCCCTGGTGTACTCTCTCCCAAATCCCTGTAGTGTGCAATAAAGGGAAATCATGAGCCAGTTTGCACACCTTACTTGTATTTAATAGCTCTTGATGGACTTTTTCTCTGTGAAGTGATATAACTGTTCTTTGAAGCCAGTTACACTGCTCTCATCTGCAGCACTCTTTGGCATTTAAATATACTCGCATTCATTTAAACTATGCTATTAATGCTTGGATTGTGAGAAACACTGAATAGTCATTTCTTACGCACATTTTCCATGCCATTCATGAATGCAAACCCAGACCACATCCCTCCTCATCCAAGAGCAAGATGAGGAGCCTTTTCTGTTCTTAATCTCTTCTCATACAGAAGTTTTGATCAGCTTTGTTACCCTTTCCGTAAGCCTTTTCTACTTCTACTATATCTTTCTGAGATGACCTGACCCTATGAAAACGCACACAACATTCAAAAGGTGAGGGGACATAATTGATTTATTTAATGGTATTAGCTCCCGTTTTTATTCCTTGTCAGCTCAGTTTCTTGAAGAACCTGTGATAAAGAACTTAGTCTAAAGGTTTTTTTGAAATTCAGATATATCAGCTGGATGGGTGTTTATCCATAGACTTACTGACAGCTATGAACAGCTGTGAGCCCCTTTACAAGAATCACATAGATTCTTTCATTTCATTCATAAATTATTTCTGTATTTTATCAAATTTTTACTTATTTGCCTCCACTTCAGAAATCAGATTTATTCTCAGATCCTTCCTGTTATCCTTTATAAAGTGTTGTCACTTTTCCTAGCTTCTATACTTCCAGAACATGGGCTGACAAAAGAGAAAAGTAATCAGTTAGTAGTTGCTTATTTTTCATATTTGACTACCTTTAGAATGCTCTGGTGAACACTGCCCGGTCTTGTCAAAGTTTCTTCATTTAAGTACTCAAAGTGTCCCTTCACTGCAGTAACTAGGTATCCCTGGATTGCTCAGTTCCTCCTTGTTTCAACACAACCCTTCTGGTTGATGTATATCCACACTTCCATCTTTTTGCATGTTATCTGACAGCTTCTGGCATGAAATATGAATTCTGCTAGCCCAGCTGCTGTCCAAGTCTCCTGAGTCCCAGGTATCCCCAGGCCAGAGATGCATCAGAATATAAGAAAGTTTCTTATCTTTCCAATATTAATTTATTCTCTTTGATTATAAAAGAAGATACTCTCTCATTCCTTTACTATAAAAATATTTATCCAGTTTTCAATGTACACTTCAAAAGAAATTCTGTAAAATAATGTTTGAGTTTTATGTTTGAAACATTGTTAGACTATTTTTATGCAGACAACCTTTCAGTAGACAAAACAGATGGCAGACAAAATTGCAATGTCATATTTCAGCAGTATTTTTCACTTAAGGGGAGAGGGAAAAAAAGGAAGCCACAGGTAAATATAACTTAATATTGATAAAATGATATGGTTTACAAAGGACCTACATTAGTTTTTTATTAAGTAGACAATTTTTCTGTTACATAACCATTTAGATCTGTTAAAAAGTACCCCCAAGCATCTATGATTTGCTTTTTATCTCTCTCGAATTTCCATTCAGTAGAAGTGTCTTGGGTGTCTACTACACATGTGTAAGGTGAAATAAAAAGTCAAGAGCTCATTCTAGGGTTCAAGTTTTGGGGTTTTTTGCACTGGAGATGACAGACTCCGATCTTTAAAACAGAACTGGGATCCAGATTTCTTCAATTTCTTTTAGTGCTGTAGGTGCTTATGATACAATCACTCTAGTAGCAGAAGTAAAAATAGCCTCCAGTGAAATCTTGATAGATAAATAAAAAAATCCACCATTCTCTATTATCTCAACAGGATTTTTTTGTGAAAAGTGCTAATTACAGAATTACCACTGGAACTGTTAAGAAAACACTTCTTTCCCCCAAATAATGCTAATGTTCAAATTACTTTTTTAAGTCTATTTTTTTTTTTATTTTGAACCATTAGGGATTATATATTTAGAAGTTTCTCTGTAAGTCAAGAGGACTCAAAACCAAGAAAAGCCAAGCGTCTAAAGACTCACAGTTATATACTGAACAATGGGAAAAAGGAGAGGAATATCAGTGCAAGAATCCCCTCAAGGTCAGCTGCTTGTGACTCTGCCAGTCAGTTACTGTGTTGTATGAAATGTTGTCTTTTGACCTGCGGGAAAGAGATGCACATTTGATGGAGAATGACTGGGCAAACAACGCATTTGGAATTGATCTGTGTGCACTTCAGGGGGGAGAGAGAGAAAAAGAAGAAAACATACAAGGTTTCTATCAAATATTAAGAGAGGAAAAAAACAGTGATAAGCTCCAGTGAATGCCAAGATGACTGTTCAGACGCAGTGCAAGAATGCATGCTCTGTGCCACGTGATGCTGTGTGCATTAGGGCTGAACATCACAACTGCCATTTTGAACTGAATCTAGGAGAGGGACCTGAACAGTGGCTGAAGATTTGGAGTTAGCAAAACTGACATGGACAAGAATTTCAATCTAGAAATCTTAACAATTGGACTTCTTTTTTAAAAATGAGGTCACTTTTAAAATGAAAATTGTCAACAACTGACACTTTAGTCATAACTACATTACTACTATTTTCCCATATTTCATTTTCATATAGTTGTCATTAATGTCTGTTGTCATTAAATGAAGGGTCCTTAATGAAAGATCTTCCTGGAAATAGCTTCAAGTCTGCTTCACTAATAACATAGGAACATTTCAAATTTACTGCAAATCCATAGCAATTTATTTCACAGACAGGTGAGAATGGATACATAGTTCAATTATCATAACATTATTGGAAAACTTTCATATTTCACTTTCTATTTAACTATGGGATCATTGCCTTTCAAATTTGCATATTTTATACAAGGTATGCATACTGTATTTTATACGGTGTGTGTTCAACTCTGCTTCCAGTAAGCAAAGCAAAGAGGCTTTGATGTTCATACTGCTTCAGTAGGAACAAAGCGTGGTTTGTATTTGTGTAGACACAGTATTTGTGTTGACACTGAATCACACATTAGCAGGCCTCTTTCCAGTGTGGGCATTCCAAATATCGACTGGCTTACATTTTGTTGAATTATT
This sequence comes from Anarhynchus alexandrinus, assembly GCA_008711295.1. Lineage (NCBI taxonomy): Eukaryota > Metazoa > Chordata > Aves > Charadriiformes > Charadriidae > Anarhynchus > Anarhynchus alexandrinus. Next base: position 455,795 of record VUYV01000423.1, on the reverse strand, counting down.
TTAACAGCTTATAAAAAGTTTTATAAAGTGAGAACAGGTAAAAGATAAACTGAGTCCACCATTCACAATGCCTAATTCATAACTGTAAGAAGCATGCAGGTTTAATTGTTACCTTTAATGTACGTCTTCACAAGCCTTTGATTTTGGAGGGCAGTTTACTAATGCAGGCACGTGCCATGTCAGTCTGAGCATGGAAATCGTTTTTAGACCAGTTGACATAGTTTAGTAGCACCATGCCACTCAACACTCCTAAGCTTAAGGCTCACTGTGCTTTCTGTGACCTTGAAATGTAGGAAAATTCTCTTAAATGCATTTAGACAGAGTTCCAAAGGAGGACAAATTGCAGGAATTATTACTGCTGGCAAGTCTGACCTTGATGGCCTGAGGAAGCAGTGGCAGGGAAAGAAAACTAAAAAATATCCAATGGTATTAGACTTAACAAGAGGCTGGACCCAGTGCTTCAACTGACTGCTTATGCAACAGTCTGAGCTACCACCTTATCATTTATAAACATACGCTTCCCTGCCATTATTACTGAATTCAATAAAAGACCAGGAGCCAGGCAGATTTTTCTGAATACTATTTAATTGAATCTATAATGTTTTCTTCACAAGTGCTATGCCTTTGAAAATTGAAAATCTGCAGGGGAATGTTCCTTCTTTTAGAAACAGAGGAGGGAATTGCTCTTGCAATGACCAAACTGAGCCACTCATTTATGAGAATTATTTCATTTTCAAGTAAATTAAAGGCAAAAATCTAGAGATGTTACCCTGAATATGCAGTTTTCAGTGAAGTCTTCAAACTATCTCACGAGCAAAGATTTGCACAGAAGCCAAAGCCTGAAGTCCTTTATTAGGCAAAGATTTTACTGACTCCAAGCATTTCAGAAACCGGTTACTAGCAGTTTAATATCAACAATGCCTTTCTGGAAAAGCAGTGTGGGTTGATTTTGGAACACTCTAAGGAGAGTGCAAACAGTCGGACCACTCAGGGATCATTATTTGTATTTCACTCATCATGGTATTCACTCAACAGCATCAGTGCAGGAAAAGGTCACAAAATAAGATAAGCAGTGAGAAATGCAGTAGCAGCATTTCCTGTGTTTGAAACCAAAGCTTACACTGAGCTTTAGACCTATCATACTATATAAATAAACTAGTAATCCCACAACTGATTTAACTTTGACTTTGGCTCTGCTGTGAGCAGGGAGGACTGCACCACATGACCTCCAAAGGCCCCTTCCAAACAAATTATTCTGTGATTTTAAACATGAATTGAACTTTATAATGCAAGTTTTGGATTTAGAATGCCTGAGAAGATGCATATTCAGCTGATCTAAGCTAGCATAGTCCAGTGATGAAAATGATCAATCAGCAATGACAAACAGCAAAGTAAAACCTGGAGTCCAACATTTGGCAATGGAAGAAATACTGAATATTAGAATCTATTGCTAATTATTAAGACATTGACAATACAAACATTAGTATGCTATTATTCCTGTCTCCTTTGAGGAAAACTGCCTACTGAAATGTTTCTCATTATAAAAGCCTACACATACTATCTTATCCTTATTTATCATTTTTTCTATAAACAATGCTCAGCTTTCACCTTTGCTCTTTCTGGAAACCTGAAGATGTCAGTTGCTTAATTCTGCCACTGTTAGTTCCCTGTTAGCCTTACTGCTCATCCAATCTCAAATTTCACTAGCTAATGGCATACAACCAGTTGCGACTTCTGTGAGCGAGGCCTCAGAAGGCCTCAGAGGCCTTCCTTTTTATACAATTCTTAGGTCCAAACTCCAGATTACTTTAGTGACAGCAATGATGACAGAATGATAAGAAGATTTAACCCCCTCCCTTGCCTCTGCAAAAGAAATATACCATTGAAAGCCAAGCTTTAAGATTAATGATGAGATTCTGACCGCATCAAGGATAAGTTTGAAAAACTAGAAAAAATACTTCAACCACTTATCATCTTATTTTCAACTCTGTCTGACCACATGTATACATTCATAGAATATTTTTATATATTCTATTTATATATTTTTGATTTATGTTTATTGAGTTCTGGATACCTGATCACATCAATACACACTAAGAATGAATTTGTTGCTAGTGCTACAATCTTATTATATTTGAAGCAAACCCCAGTTTTCTGTATTTGAAGTCAAACTTCTTTGGTTGAGAAATATATAATAGCACTAATTGCTACTGTTTCCACTATTGTATTACAGAAAATTTGACAACGTTATCCTATTACCAAACTAGGATGGTAAATTACTGTTAACTCCTTAGGGGAATACCTACTAAGAGAGAGATCAAAATCCTACTTCAGTCTGGTCTTTCTGCCTCCTTTGCTTTCCCACGTACACTAACCACAAACTGAAGTCACCAAACCTTGGGGTTTGATCTGAAAGAATGTACAGACACATTTAGATTATATTTCTCACACACAAATTCCTTCTGCCCCTTTGGAAGAGTTATATTTACAGGCCAAGGAATCTAACAGAAAGCATTGCTGTCCCAATTAGTCGAAGCATTCTGTGCATTTGCTGGTTTTAGCTGTTGCAAATAGGGAAGAATTTGTAACACCGGACCAAAGTTTCCGATAGAGTCCTTTGCAAATTGTTGTCATTTGATCAAACTGAAATGGGTATAGAATTAGATACTAACACACTACAGCACAAAGCGCAAAAGCTTCAAAACCCCACTATTTTGTAATCCATTGTCATTATTCTACCAGGAAATATTTTCCTATTATAAATGCTTTAACCAGCTAAATGATACCAACCATTAGCAAGCAGTTCCAAACTGTTGCAGTTAAGGAATAATTCTTTTACTATGCTACTTGGTCTTAGCACTGCAATTTATAGTCATTCACTAGACTGACAACAACCAACCAACCTGTTCCGTTAACAAGGACTCCAAGTAATGCTGTGGTAATGTTTGCAGCAAAACTCAAAACCACAAGGCCTTCTCTGTTTTGGATTTCATTATAAACTCAGTCCATGCTCAGTGAAAGATCTGCTAGAAGTCTAAAACCTGTAAAGTAAGCCCAAGATCAATACTGTGCTAAGAGAAACGTATTTAATGGTTTTACTTCAAGATCACATAAACTCTCTGGTATTGGTTAGAGGCAGACAGAAGACTATTTTTTGAACCCTGAGAAATCAATGAATGAAGCCCTTTTCTGGGTCAGATTTTAACCAGATTTAAAATAGCTTAATGAAACCAGATAAGCTTTGGGATTTTCAAACATTTACTCAAACTTTCAAGGATCTTACCATCAATAACTTTAATGATAATGACAATTTAAAAAACATATTCTATGGCTTTTCAGTTGACAGACAGACAGATGAATGATGAGATATTTAGGCTGATATGCCCAAAGCTCTCACACTTTTTCTGAGAAATCAGCATGACTGGGTGCCCATCTGAAGTGCTTGTAAACTAATCCATGCAAGATGGGGAATAAACAGAAGAAATTTGAGGTGGATGTGTAGTTGCAGGGCTCAATCTCATTGGGATCACAGAGATGTGGTGTGACTGCTTATACAACTGGAATGCTACATTGGAGAGATACAGGGTCTTTAAGAAGGGCATGTCAGGAGAGCAAGGAGGTGTACCTGTCCGGTATGTGAGACAGCAACAGGAATGCATGGAGCTCTGCCTTGGGATGGATAAAGAGCCAGCTGAGAGCTTATGGGTAAAGGCTACAGGGCACACAAACATCATGGACATTGTTGTGGGTGTCTGCCACAGCCCACCTGATAAGGAAGATATAGCAGCGGCCTTCTTCAGACACCTGGAAGAAACCTCACATCTACATGTTCTGGTCCTCATGGGGGACTTCTTTGAAAGGCCATGGCAAGTAGGAGAGATTCTTGAGGATCAGAGCAAATCAAATGTCACTCCTACCTACAGGAAGCGCAAGAAGGAGGAACTGGGGAATGACAGGCTGGTCAGCCTCACCTTAACCCCTGGGAAGGTGACGGAGCAGATAATCCTGCCAACCATTTCCAAACATATGAAGAACAAGAAGGTGGTTAGGAGTAGTCAGTATGGATTTACAAAGGGGAAATCATACTTGGCCAACCAGATAGCAGTCCACAACAGAATGACTGGCTCAGTGGATGAGGGAGAGCACTGGACATTGTTTATCTTGACTTTACTAAGGCTTCTAACAGTCTCCCAATACATCATTATAGACAAACAGATGAAGTAAGGGCTAGATAAATGGACAGTGAGGTGAACTGAAAAGTGCCTAACTGTTGGGCTCAACGGGTTGTGATCAGCAGCAAGAAGTCCAGCTTGAGGTCAGTCACTGGTGGTATACCACAGGGTTCAATACTGAAGCAAGTACTACTTAACATCATCACTAATGACTTGAATGATGGGACAGAGTGCACCCTTAGCAAGTTTATGGATGATACAGAACTGGGAGGAGTGATTGACAACACCAGATGGTTGTGCTGCCAGGAAAATGCAGAGTCCCAAATCTGGAGAAGAACAGCTCTATGCACCAATACATGCTTCAGTTGACCAGCTGGAAATCAACTTTGCAGAACAGGACCTGAGAGTCCTGCCAGACTGAATCTGAACCAGCAATATGACCTGGCAGGAAGGATGGACAACCAGGGCTGCCTTAGGAAGAGCACTGCCAGCAAGTCAAGGGAGGTGACATTTCCCTCCTGTTCAGCAGTGGTGAGACCACAACTGTAGTCCTCAGTTCAGTGCTCAGCTGTGCAGTCAAAAAAAAACCAACCATGGACAAACTGAAGTGCGTTCAGCAAAGGGCCACTAAGATGATTAAGAGACTGGAGCAGCTGATGAGGAGAGCCTGGGAGAGTTGGCAGCATTTAGCTTCAGGAAGAGAAGGCTGAAGGAGGGAAGATCTTATCAATATGTACAAATACCTGTTGGGAGGGAGAAACGACAGAGAGACAGAGTCTTCTCAGTTCCCCTCCAATCAGTGATAGAACAAGAGGCAATGGACACAAATTGAAATGTAGGAAATTACATTTAAATCTATGGAAAACCTTTTTTACTACGAGGGTGGTCAAACACTGAGACAGGTTGCCCAGATGGCACCTCCACCCTTAGATATATTCAATACCTGGCTAGCCACGATGCTGAACAACGCACTCTAGCTGCCCCTGCTTTGAGCAGAGGGGTTAGACAGTCTCCAGAGGTCCCTTCCAGCCTCAATGATTCTAGGATTAATTTAACAGTATTTGTAATACTGAAGGAAACTGAACGGTCTATTTTCTCTCCATATATTTAACAGGAATAGCATGTGGCATTAACAAAGGAAGTCAAAACTGGCCCTATAGAATTTGGTAAGGAAATACTAATAAAGATTTATTCAAAGCTTATCAGGAAAACTGAGGGGAAAAATGAGCTAAAACTGTTAAAGCTGACACAGGATAGTATGAATTAAAAGAGGAGTGGACACATTTGTAATTGGCAAAATATTGATTATGATTGAGCATACAGTGATACCAGTTTGTATCTTGCCTAAAGCCACTCAAGAAGTGGAAAAATGAGGTTTCACCCTCAGCTCTCTTGACAGGAAAAGTCTGTTTTACCAGTTTCTTCCTAAATGTCTGATTTCTAGTCTACGAGGAAAAATTTAGTAAATCATGACACAATATTCAGTACTTCAGACAGTAAGAGACAATTCTGCTGTCATGTTCACCATTTTTTTGAAAGGGAAAGAATAATACGTTAAACAAAATAACCTGCTAACAGTCACAAACATATTTTAAAACCCAGTGACCTGAAGCTATTAGGCCACTAAATTTCAGCAAATACAGCAACAAGTAAGTGTTCTCCAATACTGATACCATTTCATCTCATGGCGGTGTTTATCTGAGGTAAAAATCATCCAAAAGATATTTTTGCAAATGTTTTAAAGATAGTAAGCTGATTTAGTAGCCCAGTGTAGTGAGTTGATTGCCCTTAAGCTCTGCTGAAAGGTACATTTACCAATAAAACCCTGAAGCCCTTTTCTTAAATTTTCTTGCATATAAAAGCTAAATAACCTGAATTTATATTAAAAAAATGAATGAATGTTAATCTCCACCTGATTAAATTTGACCTACAAATTTTAATTTATTTAATTATAGACAATCTAAGGGACAGAGTTGGACACAAAGGTCGGACACAATTCTAGAACCAGTTTGGCCACAGAACTCTCCTTACTTTAAGTGAATATTTCATATCCTAAATTGTTCAGGGATCATTGGTTTACCTTTATGTAAAGATCAAAAAGACTTACTGGAGCTTTCAGAATTACTTTAATGAAAGCACGTAGGAAAGAAAGATTTTAGATTACCTCCTGATACAAATTTTGCTCTACAATGTATTAGAAAAATACTGAACTTGAATTACTTTGACATTGTAATGTATGCACATATTATCTATATTATCCTAATTGAGCTCTTGGTTTTATCACAGTTCCTTTTTTATTTTTTACACAATAATTGAAGTCAAACTGATTGGTTAGGGATTGGAGACTGTTATTCAATCAGCTATACAATCCTTTTACAGATTTTATCAACAGAAATTAAACATTATTCTTCTATTTTTAGTTTTACACACAACAGGATTTCCAACTGCCTTTCTGCACATCATTAGAATGTTAAATAATTGCTTTGAAGGTGGTTTATTTCTATTTTCTGTTAGCTTGTTATTAGCACAAAGGGAAACAAGCAAAAATAATTAAGATACACTGACCATTGAATATAAGCAAAAACACTAGCAAAAAATTCTGTAACTTTAAAGCTAAAACCTCTAGAAATCACAGTGAGTGAGCCTTTCATAGAGTTATAGCTTTTAAAATAAATTTAAATGTGAGCCATGTCCCATGTCTTGATAGGAACTTGTATATCAGTTTTCCTTACTCCTCAAATATGTCAGCATATACTTCTTCACTATTGAGTTGGAGCAGGTGATTTCTAGACCTAACCACAGCTATTTAAATCACCTCATCAAGCAAATTTTGGGGTTTTTTCTGTTTTCAGTGGATAGCTTAACAAACATTCTTGTACATTTCCCCTTTTCATTCTCGTACCAGAACACTTTTGAATTCCTTTTGTGCAATTTGGAAACTAAAAGGAAAATACAGAAGTGGGAGGTATGAGAATACCATAGAGATGAGGCCATAAAAGAAATAAGGAGTACCTGGCCAATGCTATCATAGAGAGCTACAGTCCAAAACCAATGGGTTTCATAGTTCTGCTTCTTTTAGAAAAAACTGAGATTTTTCTTTCTCTTACTTTATCTCTAGAATTAAATTTAATAATCCTTTTTAAACCTAAAAATAAGTAAATAAGGCAGTGAATCATCTTATTTGCAGCAAAATATATTATCCTTAAAATAGGAAAATAAGTTTACAATACAGAGTTCTTCTGAAATGCATACTTTGTACATTTATGTCTCTACTTCATAAAATGTATATAGCATAATTAGGTCATAGCTGGTTTAGAACTAATAGCTTTTCAGGTCCATCTTTCCTTTCTGTTTTTAGGACACTGAGGGGAGTAAGTTTTTAACACTATTCAGACTTCACTTAGACCTATTGTTATTGGGTAAGTAGTCCCTAGCCTTTACCATATTCAGAATTTGGTTTCCTGATGAATTACGGAAAAGCACAATTGCTCCGATGGCATCTTTTCCAATTAAGGTGTCTGCAGAGATGCCAGTTTAACAAATGTATTCAATAACATTTACAGGTTTAGGGATGCTGACTCACATTTCAATACCAAATATTGTGTATAGTTTGTCCTTGAACACCAAATGTCATAACACTCATTTATAGGAATGTGCTACAAGGCCAATAAACAAGCGAAAGGCCAGGCTACTGTGCATTCAAAAAAAAACTACTAAGTTCCAGCAGACTGTACTGTTGCATGAGAGCTAACCAAGAAATGCAGGAACCTTAACTTTATCTAAAACCAAAATAAATACAAGTGATCCTGATATTTTTTATATAAAGTGCTTTTTACCTGGCAGACAGATACTGAAATCTTGTTCTTCTCCTGGAATTCCAGAATTTACACAAAAGGACAGAATAAAGACCACTTCTGGTAACAGAAGAGTTTCCAAGAAAAAGGAGAGAGAAGTGAAAGGAAAGGAAGTGAACGGCTTTGCTGAGAGAGGCAGAAAAGAACAGGGCCTTCTTAGCCCTGGTTATGTTAATGTGGCAAAGATTTTAAAAATACCTCTGACAGGACTTTTATCCAGAAACGTCAAAAACTTTACAACACCGATGGATAGACTTCTTTCAGCCACTCATTTGCAAACAGTTTTCTGAATCAGGGAAAAAAAGTGTTTCCGAGCAACCTACATCCACACACACACACACACACAGACTTAACTAGTGAGTCCTTATATCCAGAGACACATGGTACCACAGCTGGGGTAATAGCGTACAGCTGACTAAACTTTGCTATGGAAAGTGATTTAAACAAGCAATTGAAAAATAAAGCTGTGCACTAATTCTTGATGTTAAGAGGCTTTATACGTCAATGAGTGGTATGGATGGGATAGGTTAGCATGTGCACAAGTCTTAACAATAAGACTGGCAAGAGTAAGATGCAGTAACCAGTCACTCACATGGAAATAAGAGACATGGATATCTAGGGACTGACATACTTAGTTATATATTGACTTGCTCCTGTCACTATTAATTGAGGATTTTCTTCTATGCCCAAACTATTCACTAAGTGGTTTGTTCCCATATCACATAGAAAATAATGATGATAATAACAACAGCAATAATAGGCTAGTTACTCCTCTGTACTTGTGTGGTAGCATCTGAATGTTTTAATACACAGAGTTTAGCCATACTTTTATCTGTTACAAATGGATTGTTTGAAGTGCATGCTAGTGTATTGCTGGCTTTCTGTCTGGAAAAAAAAATGTCTTAATTTCCTTTGTCAAGGGTGCTGTTCTGAGAGAGAAATCTATTTTCCAGACTTTGGTAATGCATATCACATCTCCAAAAGGCATTAATGGAGATAATTTGCTCAGGTCATTATTTTGCATTCCTGTGGATAGTAGTCTGCACAGAGTGATCTAAGGAACCGCATTAACTGTGACCCCAATTATTTTGGAGGTAGCTACAAATACTTGCACATCCAAGAGCGATTCAATTTCCATCAAGAAACTACCTCACATGAATTAATGATTTTAATTTTTTTACAGCATTTTGATATTTAAAATATAAAGGAGCAAAGTGTGATTTCTCCAAAATAAAATGTAAGACATAATTTTGCAATATGACGAAAACAGTTACCACCTACGCAATATAATAATTTATAGTAATATTGTGACAGATGCAGGACTTTAAAAACATGGATGCTACGAAGAATTAAATTGACAACTGCTGTATGTTACAGGGTTCCAAAAGAATGGTCGTACGCATCCTATTAGTGCTAAGTTTGTCTGAGTCCAGGTCAGGTAAACAGGCCTGACAGACCTCCTATCCCACAAATCCTTCAAGGACATTTTAAAGTACTTGTTTGTGCAAGGAATCCCATCAAAACGAGACTGAGGAGGCTGAAAGAGATGGCCTTCATCTGGAGTCACCGAAGCGTATTCAGAGACACAAAGCTAATCCACACTGCAATTACTGCTTGTAAATAAGCTACCTCCTGTAACAGTAGCAGCCAAACTACAACAACATGGAAGTCAGCTGCCTTTAGCAGTAAGCCCCCTATGTGCCTTCTTCTCTTACATAAACAAGCAAATGCCTAGACCACACTGAGCTCTGTACTGACACATGTAGGTTACTGCTAGTACCCCGGATTGACTTGGCAGTAGCTCATCTGCTGTTACGTTAGAACTCAAGCAGCAACATCATGTAGGACAAAAGCTGGGCAAATGTGTGTATCAATCCAAACTCCATGCAGCTGACGGCTAATGCCTTGCCAGATAGCATGAAAACAGGTTTCTTACTGTTTTATTATGATTACTCCGTAGTATTTTTGTCCTAAAATAAGGGGTATGGAGCTGAAGGTGAGATGGCAGGATCAAAGGAAAACAGCTCCTGTTTCTTCATACAATATATAGATATGCTGTGGAAATTGTGGTGCAGAATGCTGTGTGGATACAAAAGGTGACTACCTAAATGCCAAAAGTATACTTAACTCTCAAACTGTTATGTGTAATCCCCAAAGCGTGATGAAGTATGAAGGCCACTCACTCAGGAGAAGTACTTAGGCAGATAGATAACAAGATACTAGAAAAGTATCAGGAACTATAGAAATTCTGGAGTCCCCATTACAATCCAAATTAATTGTTTTATTCCTGGGAGCCATAGCCTTCACAGATGAACAGAAAAGCTCAAGTAGCTGACAGACTCCAAAGCAGTATGAGCCATGGTGCAACACCATGCTGATGCATTCAAGGCCAACTGGGGCAAAAGAACTGAGGTTCTACAGGGTCACCCAGTGATGAAACAGAAAATAAAAACTGTGATACCTGGATAACGTTTACATATTGCTATCTTTATGTGGAAAAGACCTGGAAAAAAGCCCTGGAGAAGCACCAGGTCTACAGCCCCTGTCTTTATACAGCATGACTTTTTTGCAACAGCTGTTCCCTCAGGATGGTGCATTCTTTCTCCACCTTCTGCATTTCCATAAGTATACAAAACTCACAGTGTTTGACATGCTGCTTATTTAAAGAAAACTATATTTTTAGCACTTTCAGCCATTTGGCCTCGTCTCCTATTTATTTGGAACTTTCTCAATCGGATAAGTGCCATGCGCCAGATGGCATGATCAGGACCTTTCTATTTCATTCATATGTTTTAAGTAAAGTCTATCGCATGCAATCCAGGTTATGAAATACTTGGTGTCTTTAAATCTGTTGACCATAGTGGCAATGTTAGCTATACACACAAAGCTTAAACCACAGGGATATGTTTATTTTTCTTTATCAGACTTTCTTCTCAGTCATATAAAACCTTTTAAAATGGCATTTTCAATGTACTAGAAATGAGCCATGACAGAGCTCATATATTAGACTCGTCCCTTAGGAGGAAGAAATAATTGTCCTCTGGAAGCTTACAAAAGAGGACTGAAAGCACATTTAAAGTCTTATCAAACTCAACTTACCTAATTTATTGATGGCAAACATGAGCTTCCTTTTAAAACACTCTGAAAAGATGCATTTTTGCTCTGCTAATGTTTCAAAATGAGTGAAAACCAACCATTTAGCATGCAAGGTGATTTAGACTGATACATTGCCTCTGAGAAGGACACACTAGAACACTCTTGATTGTGAACACACCACCTTCACATCATTTCCACTAAGCTCACGGGACAGAGGCGTTTGGCTTTTGTCCATTCAAATTTTTACACAGGCAAGAAACACCATGGAGGTCTATCCATCCTAAGAACCTGTCTTCGGCAGTACCTAGCTGTGCAATGACACTTCTCCATAACACTCTCTTGACCTTCAGAAAGTTGCTGATCAGGGAATTCCTGAGTCAGAGATGCTGTCTGTTTTTAATAGCTCCCAGTGGGAATAAAAGCAAAAAATACAATTGCTTTTTTGTCACATTTTACCATCCCCAGCATCTCATGGCATAGAATGCCATAGCTTGACTACACAACATACAAATGATCACTTTGTGTTTTGAAGCAAAAACCTGCTAATATCATGTGATGTCTCCTATTTCTTGTACTGAAAGAAACTACAACCAATTCTTCTTCATCCTGACACTTCTGATTTTAAAGATATCTACCATATCAGTCACATTTTCCAGCCTTACTCCATTTTTGTTTCTCCTTGTACAGAAGGTACCTCATTACTCTGATCGTGTCACATTCTGTTTTGAAGATATAGGTATTGTACAGCTTTATGCAATGCTGTTCTCTAATTTGTTGTCTATGTCTTTCCTATTTAGTCATGTCAAATACTTTTTTAACTACTAGAGAGTTCAGATTTGACATTTTCTAGTGTAGCCCCAAGAATTCACTCCTAAATGGCAAATCAGCTTAGAGCCCATGAATTTATTTGTAATGTTCAGATTGCTTTTTTGTGCATTGTTCAGCTTTCCTCTACATCAAATTTTATCTACATTTATTACTTCATTAATCTTTTAAGATCCTTCTGAAATTCTTCATTGTTAGTTTTTTAATGACTTCACTATTCAGAATGTGACAGTACTGAAAGCAAACTTTATGGTCTCATTATTCACTCAACTTTTCAATTTTTTTTTTAGCAAACGTAAAAATTCTCAGTACAGAATTCTATTGAGACTTCACTAGTGACCTCCTTCCACCATGGCAATGACCACTTATTCCTACTCTGTCTCTCCTACCTGTTACCTGCACAAGACAGAGGCATTAGTGCTTACTGCCATGCAAACAATGCTAGTAGCAGCTGTGACACCCAATCATGATGTTCATTATACCAGGTGTTGTGTCCATTGGAATACACCAGGAGCAGTCAGCATCCCATTAAATAGGAAATACTATTAATAATAGTAATAAATTAGTGTTTATTAACAGTAAACTCACACTAGAATAAAAGTAGCTTGAAGATCATTTACAGAACTCAGACTAACACTAGCATGTTCTGTCAAAGATCACTTTGTCCCCAGAAAACAAAAAATAAATTAAGTATAATCAACATTGATGTCCAAGTGGAGACCAGTGCAAGTAGTATACCTCAGGCATTGGTACTGGGACTGGTGCTGATTAAGAGATGGCAACACAGACAGTGGGATCAAGTGCACCCTCAGCAAGTTTGCCAATGACACCAAGCTGTGTGGAGTGGTTGACACGCTGGAGGGAAGGGATGACATCCAGAGGGACCTGCACAGGCTTGAGTGGTCAGCCCGTGCAAACATCATGAAGTTCAACAAGGCCAAGTGCAAGATCCTGCACATGGGTCAGAGCAATCCCAAGCACAAATACAGGCTGGGCAGATAATGTATTGGGAGCTGCCCTGAGGAGAAGGACTTGGGGGTGTTGGTTGATGAGAAACTCAACATGAGCTGCCAATGAGTGCTTGCAGCCCAGAAAGCCAACCGCATTCTGGGATGCAACAAAAGAAATGTGGCCAGCAGGTCAAGGGAGGGGATTCTGTCCCTCTACTCCACTCTCATGAGACCCCACCTGGAGTACTGCATCCAGCTCTGGGGCCCACAACAAAAGAAGGACATAGGACCTGTTGGAGTGAGTCCAGAGGAGGGCCACAAAGATGATCAGAGGGCTGGAGCACCTCTCCTATGAAGACTGGCTGAGACAGTTGGGGCTGTTCAGTCTGGAGAAGAGAAGACTCTGGGGACACCTTGTAGCAGCCTTCCAGTACTTAAAGGGGGCCTACAGGAAATATGAGAAGGGACTCTCTGTCAGGGAGTGTAGCGATAAGACAAGGGGTAACAGTTTTAGACTGAAACAGAGTAAATTTAGATGAGATATTAGGAAGAAATTCTTTACCGTCAGGGTGGTGAGAAACAGGANAGTCTGGAGAAGAGAAGACTCTGGGGACACCTTGTAGCAGCCTTCCAGTACTTAAAGGGGGCCTACAGGAAATATGAGAAGGGACTCTCTGTCAGGGAGTGTAGCGATAAGACAAGGGGTAACAGTTTTAGACTGAAACAGAGTAAATTTAGATGAGATATTAGGAAGAAATTCTTTACCGTCAGGGTGGTGAGAAACAGGACCAGGTTGCCCAGAGATGTTGTGGATGCCCCATCCCTGGAGATGTTCAAGGCCAGTTTGGACGGGGCTTTGAGCAACCTGGTCTAGCAGGAGGTGTCCCTGCCCATGGCAGGGGGGTTGGAACTAGATGATCTTTAAGGTTCCTTCCAACCTAAAGCATTCTATGATTCCATGATATTACGATCCTGTGAAAGGCAGAGGCAGAGACACAAAGTGGCACGATGAAGATTTTACAGCATAGCCAGCAAACGAAAAATATGTTTATTCACAATGTGTAAAGCCTTCAGCTAGGCCACCTAATCTTCAACATATTAGCCTTCTAGCTCCTACAAATTGAAAATATTTTGGTGTTCACTGGATAATAGTCAGCTGCCCACATATGAGCACACTGGGAATTAATGGACATCCTGGCTAACTCACTAATATCATTAGGTATCCTGAATAAGTAAGAAACCGTGTTAGCATTGCATTCCTACATTTTGTAATATCACAATTAAAACTCTATGTTCAATGGTGGGGGTAGGGAGAGAGGGAGGAGAATAGAGAACAGAAGGGTTTTTTCCTGTTTGTTCAGCCTGCCGCTTGGGATCAGCAGAGATGAAGAGTGCCAGCTGTTGATTTTTCTTTTGCTGCTTTATTCAGAGCTAAATTGGGTATTTTTTGCATAGAAAATTTCCACAGGCAGCATATGCTGTGCTAAACGTTTTGAGCATTTTGATCCCTAGATGTATATACTGTCACTCCCAGGTACGAGCGACATCATTTAACACCTTGTGATGTTAGGTAAGATTATACACATGGCAATAAAGGTGATAGACGAAAATGAAACTAAGACAGTGCAATTCACCAAACTTTATGCAGCATTGCATCTGTTGTCGTGAAAAGCTAGTAAATGCATTCACAAAAAGATTTTCCTCATCAAAGTTTTACAAAAGGGAAGTTCAATTTCCACTTGTTTTCTTCTTCTTTTCAGTTCCTAAAAATAATATTGTTCCAACTCTAACATCAAGTACATGATCAAATAAGTTTAGCTAATACCCTCTTTTACTTGCACTACATTTTAGGCCTGTCCAGGTTTTTAAGGAGCAATATGCTTATATATAAAATTCAACAGGTTACTTTACCCTGGACTGCGTATCTTTATTTAAGCTTCTGTTTGCTTATGTCCATGTACAGGACTTCTCTAAAGAAAACTAATGTGTCAGAGTGACACTCACAGAGATGGTTGAGTTTCATCTCATCCTCCCCATCAAAATGTTGGAAAAACCATATACTAACCATCCCTCTCCAGTGAAAATGGTTTGTGTTAAGAGGAGATTCACAAGCCGTGAAATAAAACAGAATGAGTGTTGTGCTTTTAATGAAAGGCTTTAATGAGACCAATCTAGTTAAATATGGTTTGGGGTTTAGTACAAATACTTCATGTGGCTGAATATGCCAAAGATGCTTTGTAGTTTAACCCTTTAAAAGCATCATTACTAAAAGACAGCCAAAGTAACAAAGCAACCAAATCAGAGTTGTTAGTTTCCTTTTTCCATCTGCTCTGAATTCACATGGTACTTGCTATTTAAAGCACTAGGTTTTAAAGTATGACTCTCTCCAGGAACTGAATAAGCAAGAAAATAGATAACTTGATTCCATTGCAAAATATATAACTTTAGGCACTTTATTTTTAGCAGTTTTGGTATATTTTCGTCTTTTTAAAAATCAGTGTATTTATATCATGTCTGTGAGACACCTGATTAGAGGCAGGCGGGAATGTTTCTTCTTTTACCAACTGTACTCCAAATTTTGGCTCCTCTACTTAGTAACCAAAACAGACCTTTTGTCAATGTCCTGTTAAGTATTGAAGAAAAAATGTCAAAGTGCTTTCACAGACAAAGGTGGACAGTTGTCATGACTACCAAAAACTCTATATAGCTTGTAAGAAGATTCTTTAAATATATTTACTTTATGAAAATGCAGAGTAGTGAAGATCAACTTCATGGATGCACAAGTATCCATAGTGAATTTCTTAATTTAACATTATACTCTTGAATAAAAATACTACAGATTGACTATTTTTCATGTCACCTTACAGATGCTACTTGAATTTATTCCCGACATAAACTTATTGCCTTCAGCGAAGATGAACATTCATTTGGGACCTTATCTATAGTAGTCATAGACAGACTACAGACGTTGTTCATGACTTTTCTTTAAATCTGTTCACGAAGGAATGTCAAGATAAATCAGCAGAATTTCTATTCACTTCATAGATGATACAAAACCAGTTTCAATACATATAAAAACACTGTCCACAAGCTTCCTTCTAGTAAAACTAAAAAACTAAAAACTAAAAACTAAAAACTAAAAACTAAAAACTGCTTATGGAGCTCTAAAATATGCAAAAGAGAGATAGCCCTTGAACAGAAACTTTGAAAAGCATGTGAACAGAATCTGTAGGGCAGATGTACATGGGAGGGCAGTACATGCTCCTGAAATGCAATCGTATACACATTTGCATGGTCTAATTTGACATAGCCATAGCCTAAGATCTATCTGATCTGGAAAAGCAAGGAGAAAGCAACAACCAAAAGCTGCTTCAGTTATGAGATCAGAGTAACATAGCCTGAGCACCTTCTGACTTCCTTATACTTCCTACAGCACCCCCAAAGTTTCTGACAAATTTAATTTCCCTTCACGTTCAATTGCTTAATACAATTTAAACCAGATCAAAAGCATCACTAAAAAAAAAAAAAAAAGGAAAGGAGAATTTCACCTACAGAGAAAGTAGAGTAGAAGTAGAGCAGTAGTCTTACCAGACTGTTTTCTTCCTGCATGAGTAACTCACCACAAATACCCCAGGCTGGTGGTGGTTTAGAGAGTTCCTACTCCTGACTAATCCAATTACCTACTACTGCTTTACTTTAACACATGGATACCTAGTAATGTATTGAGTAAACTATACTAAAACTGAGACTTCAGAGAAGTTAAACCTAAATGCTGTGAGATGTTCTCTGCATGTCTGACCTCCTGCCATGCAGCCCAATGGCAGAGCTCAGCAGGGCACTCTATCCCTGTCATTACAGGTCAGAGGGTTGGAAGCTGATGGTGAATAGAATGACCTCGAAATATAATGACTGACAGCAAGTGCTGGGTGAAAGAGGAAGTGGACAGTCTGAAGCACAAGCGCACACATTGAAAGCAACAACTCTTTTTCCCTATCACTTGCCAAAAGGAACAAGGCATGGGGTTTCCATTTGATCCTTCCTGGAATTAGTGGAAATTTATGAAAGGCAGGACAGTGACCACCAAAACAAAATTCTCTTTATACAATGAAAACATTTTGCTACATTCCTTTAGGTTTTTTTGTTAAGGCTTTCTGTTATGTGAGATGAACCACCAGTTCTTTGAGGCGTCTCCATGTATTCCTTTTTTTAGTGTATGGCAAATGGTGAACAGGGGGTCAAGAATACCAAACTGTCTATGTCAAAACGTGCAGCTGACACAAGTACAAATTGTGATGCCAAATGTCATGGGTTTTTTGTGGAAGTGTAGTTAAGATTCAGTAAACAATTCGCAGGTTACTGGTAGCTGACCACATCTAGTACAGGCTGTGAAAGCAGCGCTGATTTTATCTATGTAGACTGCATGCACTTTTGGAAAAAAAACTCTGCTGTGCTCATAAACACGTTTCTTTGCAGAAAGTGATCCAATTTTGAAGGTTTGTGATGCTATTGCTTGACATTTAGACTTTTCCCCACAAGAGACAAGTAGTTGAGATGATTTTCGTTTGTCTTAGGTCTAATCAAAAGACAGGCTAATATTCATGAGCTAAGAAAACATTAGACCAAGGTCCCAGTTGAGGTCTAACCAGAGGACAGACATACATCAACCGCTTCACAAAATCTTTTAATAACTATGACTAAAAATGGTCTTCTGCATGACTAACCTTTGATAAGGCAGGAGACACATGACAAGCACCTTTACCGAAAATACATTCTCAACGATTTCAAATGAAGTAAATACTCTGGAACAGACTGATAAGGACTTGAAGCTCGGTTTATGTTATTGTTAGTTACCCATAGGGAGAACCTTTTTCACACATGGTCACAGCTCAGGCAATCTGATCCTTTCCTGCAGTTTTGTATAGTATCTTCTGTTTTTTCAAAGAAGGACAATGCTAACTTATTGAAGTGGTCTAGTGCCAGAACACAAAGATTTTTTTTTTCAAGAAACACAAACATAAAAGAATTAAACATAATGTAAAGGAAGATTTAAATTAATCAAATCCAAATTAAGCAGGTAGCACACGTAGGAACAATTCCTTTTATTAATCAAATATGTTTTAAGTTTCTTGGGCCATCCTCTACCATATTTGGATGTAAGTTAGGTGGCTAATGCTTCACATCTCCTTTTGTAGCCCCAGCTTCTGAGAGGTGTAGGAGGCAGGACAAAAGCAAACACTTCAGGATCATTATTGTGAAAAAGTTTTATCATCTGAGGCTACCCTACTGTCATACCTTAACCCAAGAAACTGAAGAGCCTGCTCAGAAAAGAGCAATGATTAGTTTAGTATTTCAGAGCCCTGCATCTTCAAATTCTGAATAACAGAAAACACTGGCAAGAGTTCTGTGAACACCTGATGTCTGATCTTTTCCTGGTTTGGATGTCAATATGACCTGTCTTCAAGAAAATTAACTGCAAAAGGTAAAAGAAAAGGGGGGGGAAGACAAAAGAAAAGAGATTATGTCCTCAACCGAACACACAGGAAAGGGAAGATAATTAAGCTCACAAAGAAATTAAGAAAAGAGTAAAATACAAGCTTGAAAAGCGTACCAGAAGATGAGCACTTTAATCTAATAGCTGCAGGACCCTGACTTTCTTTCTTTCTTATTTTTAATCTGTTGGATGTTACACTGGAGTTTTTCTCCCTTATTTTGTTAAAAAAGATCAGCTCTCATCCATCTTCTCTGCACTATTTAATACTGTGAGATTAAACTTTCTCATCATCACTATTATCACATACTCATGGCTACAGACTAGTTTTGCCCCATGCTGATTCAGCAAGAAATCTATAGTTTAATGCATCTGCAACTCAATGGATCACCTAATTAACAGCCTTCTAAAAATGAAATCAGTTAATTACATATAACTTTTTCAGAAAGATTAAATGATAGTCAATTCACTTTCCCAAGGCAATTTTTTATTTCCACCACAAATCACCACTCTTTGTTCCACATGTATTTCCCATCATGTAGCTATTGCTAATCTACCAGAGACATGAATGTCAGGCCGTGTAAGCATGGTTGTTCATTGTGTGCCTAATTAAACAGCCTAAGCAGGCAGGTCTAGGAATTTCAATAGACCTACACTTACACGTCTCAGGGCTGTTACAGGAGGATGATGGATTTAGAGCAGCTCTGCAGTAATTTATAAAAATGGTGTTATTTGTCCGACTATTGAGAATTGTATGAACTGTGGAAGTGTATGGGTTAATGCAAAAGATAGCTGTCTGGGGAAAAGACAGGGAAAAATAAAATGCAAAAGCCTCTTCTCACCAAACATTTGAGAGTTGCTAAGGAACAATACCAGAATTATTAGGTTTGATAATTTTGCCTTCTGCCCAGTCAACCTTTAAAATAACTTTTGCAGAGAACATGAAAAGCCCATGAATACAGGCAAACAAACAAAACTACCGGTAGGAGGAAATCGGATAGGTCTCTGGCAACAGAAGCAGTTCCCTTCACCCTGAGGGAAGGCCACATCTCTGTGGGAATATGAGTTTAGGTACACAGAGCAGCATGACATTAGTAGAGATACATTCATGTACCTTGTTTCCTTTTTTTTTTTTAAGTCTTCCTTTCTTCCTTTTTCTCCAGAATCTTTCATTTTACCGAAAAAACAAATAGTATCATTTTATGACCCACTAGTCTTACACTACAAAACTGCAGGAACCCAGTTTCTATCAGATCTGCTACAGAGTACTGTAGCCAAGCTAGGAATTAGAGATTCACATTCTCCAACTCTCCACTGCCATAAAAATTAAAAGTACAAAAGTCGATACCCAGAGGTACACATTCAGAAAGAAGATAGCTGCACTGTTCAGCTGTCATTCTGACATTGATCTAATAAGATCCTTAATGCAAAATTTTCAGCAATTCATTTACAGAGGATTTACAGAAGAAGGAACATCTCCTTAAGTTTAATAGTCATTTATTGGCTACCTTAGTAATCTATAGAATATGCATTCTAGGGAATATGTACTCCTAAGACATGGAGGGAAAAATAATAAAAAGTTAACAACAACAACATTCCCGATTAAGGCATAAACACAGCACAGACTGTTTAGTTGCTCCTTCTGTGGCACTCTTGTTAATCCAAAAATATCAACCTAATGTATTTTTTAGCCTCACCTCTGGGAAGTGTCACCCTTACATCTGACCTTTTGTTGGCATCTGCATTCCTATTTGCCAGGTTACTGTGTACTCCTGGCAGGGACATATGGGACAGAGAAACTGGTTATATTTTAAACTAAGGAAAACAAAGGAGTTGGAAATAAGAAATATAAATTTATTAAGATTACCCCTCAACAAGAGACTGCTTCCTGCATGGAAAGCATTCTTCCTGTGTGCAAAATCTCTAGCTCTCTTCTTATTCTAATTGCTCAGGCTGTATCTCCCTGAATGTTAAAGGACTTCTGTGGCACATGATGGTACAGAACAGAAATTATACAGAACAGAAATTATTTCTGAGGCAGTCAGAACTGTCTAGAATTTACTAGGGAAATAGCCCCTATCGTAGGTGTAATTTAGCCATTAAATAGTGTAATTAGCCATTTTAGGATTCATCAGTGTTGGTCCGTTTGTTTTGAAGTACAATAAAATAGACACAGGGAGAAACAACTCCATTATTTTTCTAAGCAATACTTATGTTTTCCAATACAGTTTTCCACAAGATTTATCACTATAGTGAAGTTAGTGCACTCTGCTAGTGCCAAAGTGGTCAGCTGTAGTTAAAGTGTTTAGGGATTTTTCCTAAGTGGAGCTATAGCACATTTTTCTCAGGAGGAGTAAAAAATCAGCCTGGACTGAAAAGTATTTCCAACAAAGGCAGGGAGAGAAGAACATGGAAACATGGATTAAAATGAAAAAAGAAAACAAAAAAACAAAAACAATAACAAAAAAAACCAACAACAAACCAAACAACATGTTAAAGGAAACAAGGAGGGGGGGGAACCCAAGACTGATGAGAGAAATTAATTTGGGAAGTTTGGTAATAAGACTGAGTTTGCAGGGGATTATTACACTTCCTCATCTACCTATTTTCCTTTTTTTTTTTCCCTGTTTCACAGGCTGATTCTCCTGCAGTCTTCTCTGATTGTCATGAACAATGTGCAAACTTTTAATTCTGGGCGATCATTACCATCAGTCCTTCCAACCCACACACCAAAGTTTAATTTAAAAATTCAGTGAGGTGGTGTATGCTTACCTGATAGGGAAGCTTTATGGCCTTCATCCAAAAATAAAAGAATTGTTCAGTAATGTATTTTACATTTTAAACTTAATTTGTATTAACATATGACACCTTCCTTGAAATTGCTGTCCTCAAGATTATAACTACAAACATCCTGTCCCTTTTAAAAGAAAAAGATGCTGACAGTTCAGTGCGGATCTAAATTTTAGTGCCAGCAGTAATATGCTATCAGTATGTACCCAACCAATGCCTGAGAACTTTATGTTTTCATTTAGCTTTCTTCGAGATGAGAACACATGATAAACCTATCAGAGCTACCATCCCTCAACCTCGCGTGGCAGCCTGGGTGATAGAGCCTGCTTTACATTCAGACAGAAGACAAATGAGAGTGCACTGTGCTCAAGCTTCACGCTCTCTTCTTGCAATAGAAGTCATTCATCTCTTCACCTTGATTGAGAGATACTGGGCACCGTGCTGGGAAAGAGGGGAGGAGGATGGAGTCAAAAATAAGGGGGAGGGAAGAAAACTAAGAGGGAGAACAGTAGGAAGAATGTTGCTTAAGGAATTCAGGGCCTCATAACCAACCCTAAGTAAAAAAGCATGATAATGTGTAGAGGCAGAACACAAGGCAAAGGCACATTCTCAAAAATGCATTTAAGTTACTTAAGAAATAAATGCGTTTCTACAATCAGATTAACCCAGAGAATGAAGGGGAAGAAATTACAACATGCAGGTATATAAGCACACATTATCCAGCACACATAGTCCAGACTTAGATTTAAATGGGATCAAGATGTTTGAATTGCTTGAAAAAGTCCTTCCACTGACAAATGAGTTAAGTCCATGGCACTATAACCAGCTGTCTGCAATATAGTCTGAATAAAAAATTAGTTAAATAAAAAAAAAAATCCAAAAGAAATGAAGGTTCATTACATTTTTACCCTTAAAACCTGAGGACCAAGAACTCTATAAAGGAACTGCCTCAATGACAAACCCACAAGGTGTGTTGTTTCTGGGACACTATTTTATTGCCCCTTAACTGGCTTTTGGTTGTACATCTCCTGTAGAATGGCGGTAGTGACAGCAACGTGGCCATGAAGTCAGAAAGCAAAGTCCTGAAGGTACCCTGGACATCAGTTGCGATTTCACTGGAAATTATGAACAACTGGCTACTTACAGCTTTAGATTATCTTGTCTACACCCAAAACCGACTTGACTACTCTCTCCTTTGTCTGTCTATATTTCACATGTGCAGAGAGTAATGGTACTAGCATCTGCAGAGTTCAACATCCTTCACATACCACAAGTTATTTTGCCTCAGTTTTCCTTCAGCTTCCAAGACAGACTGAAATACAGACTCCTTAAGAATCAGAATAATTTTTCAACTCCCACAAAAGGTAACTTATTCTATTAAAATAATGTATGCAAATACATAGTATGGAATAAAAGAATAAACACAATCTGGCCCTCTAATCACTCTCTCACAAAAAGGCATTAACATGAAGTTAGGGGACAGTAAGTGGTGTGTATCCCCTCAATCACGCTGTTCCTGTAAACACAGAACTTGCTCACACTGATTAATGGACGTGGTAAAACCATACCTAAAAAATAATCACTGATTTCCACAACATTTATTCTGTTTTGTAATCTATACAATGTTCTGATCACACAGCTAAACATTTTTTGGCAAAGCTTTAAGCAGCTTAATGTCATTTCTATTATACTGAAAAAGTGAATTGCAAGTTTTCATATAATTCAAAGTGATACCTTAAGCATGACACGCTTCTTTTCTTCCCCTAAATATTACTTCATCATCTATCTCCAGCACTCATATTTTTGCAATGATTCTATGAAATTTGGCAGCATCAGTACATCACAAAGCTTAGCTGTGAAACAATGCTGCATCCATTCACCACCTCTAAGGTTAAATCTGTTTCATTACTATCGGATATACACAATACAGCATATTTGAAGTTTTTCATGCGAGTTACTAACACCTATCAATCTGAAAATAAGATTTTGAGATATGCAAATATATAACTCCATGACACAAAAACACTTAGAAGAAATACAAGTTTTGTTTTTCTTAATGTACACCTGTCTTTAGAGGTTGTGAAATAATAAGCCTGAAATATTGAAATATATTCCTTTTCCTCTCTTTCTATATGACTGCTGTTTAGGAGACAGAAGAAACTTTTAGGAAATTATAAAATAGCTATTATTTTATTCTTCTTGCGTTAAAAAATTAGCCATCCCTCAGTTTAAAAACCCTGTTGTTCTTGTCTGTTAGTAAAACAAAAAGTCATGCTATTTTATGTTTACCTAAAAAGATTTCATTCTTGAACACAGTACCAGTTTTGTATTATTAGTTATTTTATTAATACAAATCTCTTTCAATAATCTCTGTAAATTAACTGTTTGTCAAAAATATATTTATAAGCAGGAAGATTCAGTTGTATTATTCTTTCAAGAGTATTCATTTCAGTGCATCTTCAAAGCATATTCCTGGATGTGCCATCTTTATCCCTT
>VUYV01000423.1:333349-431966 GCA_008711295.1 Anarhynchus alexandrinus | reverse complement strand
GTATGCAAATACATAGTATGGAATAAAAGAATAAACACAATCTGGCCCTCTAATCACTCTCTCACAAAAAGGCATTAACATGAAGTTAGGGGACAGTAAGTGGTGTGTATCCCCTCAATCACGCTGTTCCTGTAAACACAGAACTTGCTCACACTGATCAATGGACGTGGTAAAACCATACATAAAAAATAATCACTGATTTCCACAACATTTATTCTGTTTTGTAATCTATACAATGTTCTGATCACACATTTTTTGGCAAAGCTTTAAGCAGCTTAATGTCATTTCTATTACACTGCAAAAGTGAATTGCAAGTTTTCATATAATTCAAAGTGATATCTTAAGCATGACATGCTTCTTTTCTTCCCCTAAATATTACTTCATCATCTATCTCCAGCACTCATATTTTTGCAATGATTCTATGAAATTTGGCAGCATCAGTACATCACAAAGCTTAGCTGTGAAACAATGCTGCATCCATTCACCACCTCTAAGGTTAAATCTGTTTCATTACTATCGGATATACACAATACAGCATATTTGAAGTTTTTCATGCGAGTTACTAACACCTATCAATCTGAAAATAAGATTTTGAGATATGCAAATATATAACTCCATGACACAAAAACACTTAGAAGAAATACAAGTTTTGTTTTTCTTAATGTACACCTGTCTTTAGAGGTTGTGAAATAATAAGCCTGAAATATTGAAATATATTCCTTTTCCTCTCTTTCTATATGACTGCTGTTTAGGAGACAGAAGAAACTTTTAGGAAATTATAAAATAGCTATTATTTTATTCTTCTTGCGTTAAAAAATTAGCCTTCCCTCAGTTTAAAAACCCTGTTGTTCTTGTCTGTTAGTAAAACAAAAAGTCATGCTATTTTATGTTTACCTAAAAAGATTTCATTCTTGAACACAGTACCAGTTTTGTATTATTAGTTATTTTATTAATACAAATCTCTTTCAATAATCTCTGTAAATTAACTGTTTGTTAAAAATATATTTATAAGCAGGAAGATTCAGTTGTATTATTCTTTCAAGAGTATTCATTTCAGTGCATCTTCAAAGCATATTCCTGGATGTGCCATCTTTATCCCTTGTGCATAAGATGATGATTAATTTGTAATAACACTAGTATCAATAACAATAACTGAAAATTTTATTTCCATTGTGTCATTCTCTTATAAATCTAAACTGACTCACAAATACCCTTTGAAGAAGTCTTACAATAAGTCTCTCAGACTGTAATTTATTAAAGTAGAACCCCAAGTAATTTATCAGAAGATGCATATGCAACAAAATTTTCCTTGAGAAAAAATGTCAGCAAATTGTCCAAAAAGGAGATGATAGAATTCTTGAACTTATTTATTATAGGAAAATATTTCTGAATTTCATATGCGAGTAAACAAGTAATTTGTTTTCAATTTAAACAATGAAATTATATTAGCACTTAAAAGTTTATTCTGTTTTGGTTTTGTCCAACACAGTATTGTCCCTGCTGTCTGATTAGGTAACTAACTAAAGTATCACAAACTGGAAATCACGTGATGATATTTTTATACCATATATATGTATATACAATTTGTAATTCATGATGTCCAGAAAGCATATAAGCCTTCCAAAATGGGGACAAACAATTTTAAATGCCTTTATACATCTAACAAACACAACTTGTATTTCAAACAGCATATCTCTTCATAAAACTCTTCCTTTGTTCACATAGTATGGCTTTTACAACAGCTCAAATTTCAAAATTGACAAATGAACATAAAACACTTCCAGTAAATATGCATTCATTGGGGCTTAAAATAAGCTTTTTATAGTAATAAAAAAATGGGACCTGAATAGTCAAGAAAAAATAATACAAAAGTATTGCAAATAGATCCAATTGTAAAGTTGTCCACAGCCATTTTTTAATTAGTCATCCCCAAACTAGTACTTTTGATCTCATTTTATAGGTAGCTGAACTGAACAGCAGATATTAAATGGCTTGCTAAGAGTCACATACAGACATGCTGGAATGTGTTGAACCCTATCCAAATTGTTAGCTTTATTTCCCCCAGGGCAGACTTTTAGGAGGATAAAAGGGAAATCCACTTTTATCTTGCAATCTTTAATTTAGACTAGAAAACAAATTATTGAAAAAGTCAAATACACACTCATAATCAACTAAGATAAAAATGACAATTAGTCACCAGAAATAATAAATACAAAATGATTCCACTATGTTAAAGAAGAATTTTTAAGGAATTTGAATTTCAGTGAGGAAATATGATCATTTTAAAGTTATAAATAGTGCTTCACATAACACATTATAGAATAGCAGGGTGCATTAAATGAAGCACAAAAGCTTTGACTGAAGCACAAAACCAAAATACCATTACAAAGTTCATGCAGATTAAAGCATTCACCTCAACTTCTTAAGTCGTGGGCCTGACAATATGAGGCAGAAAAAGGGAATGGGATACACTCATGTATTTTTAAAAGAAATGTTTTATACATTTGTACAAGTGTATTTTTTTGTACTATATATATTTTTATTGTAAACCCTACATATTTAATAATCTAATTTCTAATTAATTTTATTTTTAAATTATGTATGCACTTTGTAGATTATTTTTTTTAATTACTCTTTTACTTTCATTACAAACAAAGTATCTTTGAGACAGTCTTGTGCTTATGACACAGGCAAAATACTGCTATTTATTTCACTAAGCAAAGACATATTACATATAGTTTGAAAGCAAATGAAGTTTGCAAGTTAATGAAACTGCAGATCAATAGGATTAGAAAGGTGAGTCGCAGTCTTGTGATCTGTACAGCAGTAAACTCTAAGGCTGTTTCTGAAACTGCTAATAATCAGATTCTTCCTGCAGTTGCATTTTCTGAAAGTAGCAAAGCAGAAAATGGACTGAGCTGTGTAAATGAGACAAGTTTCAGAGTAGTTTCATGAAAAATGATGGTTAAGGAAAAATGTTCTGTATGTCACACTCCAAACTTCAAAAAGATGTTGGATAGAAAAAAATTTCCTTAAGATCACCCTGTTGAAAAGATTAATTTTTTTCCAGCATGGTAAAATCTGGGTTAGCACTGAAAGCCTCCACTAAGTGGAGTCCTTATGCATTTGTTCTCAGTTGGAGAAACAAATGAAATGGGTAAAATGTAAAGACTAGGATAGTTGCCTAGCTGTAATGATGAACTAAGAATACATTTATTACTCAAAGTCTTTCTTAAATATATCTGTGTAAAGAACAGAGCAGAGTCCACAGTAACTGCAAGTACATTTCTAATAGCAATATTATAATGTATACACCACTTTCAAAAGACATTAAAATCATGGGAAATTTCTTCAACACAATTAATGAAAATTTTACTGTAAAATTGCCATGGAGATCCTTGGTTGCAGTACTTTTCTACTCTCCTAATCGAATGTGATTTTTGAAAATCTGTCTTTATCAATTTTAAATTACAAGGTCATTTCAGATGTCAGAATATTAATTATACAAAGTATGCATGCAAACCAAGCCAATTTTTGGGGGGACAGGTGTCAGCTACAGTGCCTGAACTCTGCAAGGCTTCAATGGAAAGTTAAAAAGACCTTGTACAGGGCATAATCTAGTTCTAATGTAAGTACTTGCCTATTACAAGTCCAAGCATGGAACAGACAGAAACAAAAAGCTTCAAATTTCACATGCCTGCATTCAGGAATTATTTCTACAGGTAGATTGCACCAGCTATGGAGTCTCCATCTTCATTTCAACATCAAAATGTTGAAGCACTACGAGAAAGGGTTTAGGCTTCTTTATAAAATTAAACTAGTTCCATTGAACACATCTTTAATGTGCATGCGTGTATGCACACATAGTTGTGTCATTTTGTAGGACCATCCCAGTGGTTTAGGACACATTTCAAAAGCAGAAACATGAACCACTATTTTTATGCAGCAAAATATAGCCATTGACCCAAATGAGAATACCACTTACCAAATGATACATGGATATGATGCAGTGATATTTTTATAATTTTCGGCACTAGCATGAGATATGATTACAATCTAGTTGCTAATATTTGTAGGATTCCTGAAAAGATCACTTACTGCATTTATAAAGACCTGTCCTATTTGACATTTGTTGAGATCATAAATATAATAAAATCTGTTTAAAAATGAAATAGGAATATATAACTGACAAAAAGAGCCCTACTATTCTCAAAAAGATTTAATGTTCATTTATTATTCCAGTTGTATAATTCCTCAGTGACCTTTCTTCAGCATGTATCAAGATATGCAGCATTCCATCTTTTTGTGCTATCTTAAGCTTTTTCATCATGTATCTACAGAGTAACTGTGAGCCACTAACAGCATGAGCACCGTACTCTCACCATGATCTGTAACACATTCAAATAATAAAAGTTGGCAAACTTTCCCTCCCACTCATTTTTTTCTCTTCTCCTTTAAAATAAAATAAAGGCAATTTTCAGTAAAAGGCAAGCAAAATGCAACAAGGAAAAGCTCTTATCAAGTCTACAGAGAGCACGAATTGCAAAGACAGTAAGTATAAATGAAAGAGTTTTCAAAAAAAGCATGAAGGTCAGACTTTGGGCAACCTGTTCCTATGAATGAAAATTATGGGAACATAGGATCTGAACGTCTCTTTTCAAAATTCCATTCAGTTTGGTTATGAAGCCAGTGAAACCCCAATAGGCCTAATTAATTTAAAAAATAATTTATTCTAAAGCTCCACTTAAAGCTTCCAACTTACAGAATCAAATATAAGAATCAGTTTTCAAAAAAATAACATTAATCTGTTGGAACAAAAAGATGATTTAAAAAATTACAAACAAGTACAGTACAAGTGTTTTGGGAAGTCTGGTCAGTAAGAACGATGAAAATGAAATAAGTGCAAGAAGCAGATGAAGCCTTTTCAAGCATCATTAAAGCTTGCTTCTTTTTGAGGCCTCATCTACTTGGAAAAAGGTTCACAAAGAAATATCCTTAGTGCCATCTAGAGAGTAGTTTTGTCGTTATAGATTAAAGCAAGATTCTTCCTACACAAACACACAAACATCATACACGCTGCTATTCTACAACACTATTTGGCTTATTCTTATTGCTAAATAAAAGTCTGTTTACTGAAGGATTTTCAGTCATTGTGTATTACTAGTCACAGTGTCTAATCGCACTTGGATTTGTTGGACAAGATCAAATGATAAACACGCAGGTCTCAGTCCAGAAGCAGAGAGTCTGTAAAATCACTTCTCAGGATCATTCAAGTTGGGCATATACTTGGTATCATGGGTGATGAACTCAAAGAGGCTAAGAGTATCTTTTATTTCCATGGCAACAGATCTAGTTTCACTTTTCTCCAGTTTACAATATAACCTTGACAGCGACCATCATCCCTCAAAAGTGTCCTATTTCTTCTCTTCATTCAGAAACACGGGATTTTTTAACAGCTCTAGAGTGAGTATTTATGCTAATTGTCCAATCTCAGATAAATTGCTCTGTCTTAGGAGAAAAAAAGAAAAAAAAAAAGGATTGTGGCCATCCAGTGAATAAGCTGAATGACAACATCTTTGACAGGACTCAATAACCCCAAACGGTCTCGCAATTTGCTGGTTAACAATCAATTCCCTCCTAAAGAGATCACCAATATTAAATATTCAGTACTGCATTACCAAAACCTTGTCCACCCCAGATTAAACTGAAAGTAGACATACTTTGACACTGACAAGGTAATTTAATGCCCTTAAACTGGGCAATAAACCAGTTGCAATCAGCAGTCCACTCTGGAGATTTGTGCACCTCCAACTTTTTACTTCCTACTGCAATGTATTACACAGGTAAGTTCAGTGCTTTGCTGATAAGAGAAAAACATTCTTTTCCGCTTCACAGTTCAGTTTTGCCAATTTATGCAGCTAAATCAGCTCTAAGCCACTAACTGTGAGATTCAATAAGTTCTTCCTTTGGAAAGACATAAGCCCTTAAAAATCCACTTCATGATTTACAAAAGCATCACTAATAAGTGTTCCTGTTAGAGCCCTAGACTGCCACTTTAATATGATGAGATTTGTTGTCTTCAGTGAAAGGTGATAATAACAACCTGGGACTGTAGGCACGCAAGGATTTAATCTACAGCCTGCCCTACACACAAAGGGCTACCTGCAGTTTGCTTATATAGTAGAAGCAGCAGACAGTAATTATAAATTTAATTGGAGCTCCAGTCAGGTTTCATACATGAGGCAGTATTTACAATCAGCACTGAAAACCATTCTCAGCTCAGACCATGTGAGTCAGGTAGGCCTCTTATCTGAGTAACTGTATTTGTGCTTTATCTCCCACTTTCACAAACACCATATTTTGGTGAGTTCTGGAAAATACCCTGATTTTTTTCTCCTGTTATGCATTTATTACTCATTAAACCAGATTTCCAAAATTATTAATGTTTACAATTGTATAGATAGGTAGATTTCCTGAAGCACAGGAGTCAGTTGTCTGACTACCACCTGAATCAGTGGCAGGTAGGCATCTTCTTGCTTAGTGTTATTTACAATATTGACAGGTTCTCATTTACATACTCAAAACATTGAAATGCAATTGAAAATTTGTCTCACTTTCAAAGGGGGTAGAAGGAAAAAGGGAGGCTGAGATAGGTTCTATTATTTTAAAAAGGAGGATCACAGATACTTTGATGCCTATGGAAAATCCACTGATAAGCACCAGTAAGTCACTCCCCAAAGCAAGAAAAGCCTCTGAAAGAAATATAGCCTATTGATGGCACCGAGAATTTATCTTTTATTTTTCCTTTTTTCTTTTTTTTTTTTCTGTAGGTGTGTTGAATTGTGGCTGTAGACAATAAGGATACCCTTGAAAAACACATTAAGTTGGTAGAGGTGCTATTCAAGTACAAATTAGCATTCTTCACTATTTAGGAATATTAATATTTTTGCACTCCAGGAAAGCATATGTATTCATTTTTCACAACACAATTCAACACACTCACACAAACATATTTGTGATTCCTAATGCCATCAATAGACTACATTATTTTCAGTGTTCTAAAACAATACAGCCCTAATTAATACTGTCTAGCGATTAGTAGTGGTTAATATAACATAGGAAGTTCCATCTTAACATGAGAAGGAACTTCTTTACTTTGAGGGTGGCGGAGCACTGGAACAGGCTGCCCAGAAAAGTGGTAGAGTCTCCCACTCTGGAGACATTCAAAACCCACCTGGACACCGTCCTGTGCAACCAGCTCTAGGTGTACCTGCTCTGGTGGGGGGGTTGGACTAGATGATCTCCAGAGGTCACTTCCAACCCTGACCATTCTGTGATTCTGTGATTCTGTAATATCCCTCCCAACATTCACTACTTGTTGAAATTTCTGCCCTTACCCTCCAGTAGGCAGTTTTTTCATCTACTGGTACCAAAGAACTTGCAGCTTGACCTACGAAAGCATCTGCAAGAGGGACATATAGGATATAGGTATAATTGTCACTTTTGAGTGTGTCTCCAATAGCTGTCTTCTGGGTCTTCACCAGACATTTTCTTCTCCAAAAGTTCCCTTTAGAAGAAGTATTACTAATTTTTACAAGCCTTTTTCCTTTCCCTTCAAAGTCAGGAGCTATACCATAGATGGAATTTCCTCTATTTTTAATTGAATTTTCTGTAATATTCAGAGACTTGCTTCCGGCTGAGACCCAGGCAACAACAGGACTACTGTATTTAGTGAAAAACAAAATAAATCCTATATATACACAGAACTGGAGACAATAGAGTTCCATTAGGTCAGTTCACTCCTTCCCACGTCCATGCAGATTTACTCTCTATAATACACGTTCTTCCTCATTGTTTGTTCTTTCTTGGTTTAAAATGTCAACAAGAGAAAAGAAAATGTATTGAAAAATTTGTCGTTCTCTTATCCACAACACACAGGTAAGTGCTTGCAAGAAAATAAAGCAAAAGAGATTCAGTTCCTTCACTTTATTTTTTTGAGAAACCTCTAGATATATACTCTGTGGCTAACATCAGCTTAGCCAGAGATTTATGTTGTATAACAAGGAGAGCACATCTCAAAACTTCATTCATTCATTTTTCAGTGGGCAGACATTTCTCATCTCTAATAGGCTTTTGCTGAAAAGCTGAAGTTATTTCAGCAAGACTCATGCTCCCATATATCCATTCCTAAACCCACATTATCATACATTTGACCTTTTATTTGCTTGCACAAAGTATCAACCTTCTGCTTGCACCTGTTTTTCTTCAGGAGATCAATCTATCTCCCACATTTCTGTTTGTTCTGTTGTATACAACATGTTGGTGGATTGGCACATCACTAAAAATATTACTGACATTACTGAAAATTAATCACAGAATGTCACCATTATTTTACCTAGTCTCATTTTCTAACATTCAAATTATCTGAATGAAATAAACAAAACTTTAAACATGATGAAAAAAGCATAAAACTCAAAGAGCTAATGTGCAATGTTGATCGACTCCCTTCAGGTTGGTCAGTTATATAAAAGGAGTATGAATTCAGCTGTGTTTCATGATTCATAGTGGAAGAGAGCAGATGAGATAATAAAGAATTTGATTCACATATTAAAGAGCAGAGAGAAGCTTAGGTGCCTATAATTGCCTGCCACCGTTTTGTTTTTTTTTTTACTTACTACAAAACCACTTCCTTATTTTGCTCAGGTTTATACATTCTGCACATTTTCATTTTTCGCTCGTCTATTGACTTATAAACCTCCTGGATTTAACAATTCAAAGCATGAAGGTTGTTAAAAAATGCAGCCCGTTCCAACTCTTTTATTCCAATTTCTTGTGTTTATCATTATTTTGTAGGACTGACCTGGACAGATTCCTGAAAATAAATGCTGAAGACACACAAAAGCACGTTATACGCTGAGTTATTTTGAATTTGT
Source organism: Anarhynchus alexandrinus (assembly GCA_008711295.1). Lineage (NCBI taxonomy): Eukaryota > Metazoa > Chordata > Aves > Charadriiformes > Charadriidae > Anarhynchus > Anarhynchus alexandrinus. The sequence goes on along the minus strand of VUYV01000423.1, from coordinate 423,033 downwards.
TTTGTGTTCTCATGGATTTGTCTTTGACCTTACAGTAGAGTTATGATCATGAGGAGAAAGACTTCAAGTCACACTGAAAGCACCCTTTTCACAAGAAATGCAATTTTGACCATCCGGTCTCGTGGTCATACACTCAAAAGAAACAAGTGGCCACCAAAACTGAAGCCCTGACATATTAAAAATCTGATCAACATGCAGAAATCCAAATACAGCCCGACATCATTGTTACTTATTGAGACGTATGAAGCTGCAGGCTTGAGAGAATGATGTCAGCAGGGACTTTAGTTTCCTTTATTAGGTAACAGATAATCTGAGTTGCCATTGGCTGGGTCCTGTTCCTTTGTCACATAATATCTAATAACTCAACTTCAGTTTTGCTGAACACATTTGAATTTGAGCGCCAAAAAATCCCATGCTCCCTTTCTATCTCATAATACTTGTGATTATGATAGTCTGCATGCTTTTGAAATCCCAGTGACACTACCTAGGAAGTCTGACCATGACTATAACAGCCGTTAATGACCAATTTACACAATGAAACCAATGGATACCTTGATTAAAAAATGTGGGCATACCATCCACAGGCTTTGGTTATAGATGACAGCTTTTAAGAAAGGAAGATTCACACACAGAAAAGCCCAGCATATGTGAAACAGAGGAAGGTATTTTTTTCTCTTTCGCTTGACTTCCCTCCTCCCTTCTCCTTCCACCACCTCTAATTCCATGAGATTTTAGACGAACGCAACTCTCAGAAACAAAAGAATTCTACTCCAGGTACAAGACTCCATACACAATGCATTTTGTATAGTTGTACAGAAAGGAAGGAGTTTCTATATGCCATAGACTGGTGTCCCATAGGAAACACTGCATAGTCCATTCATCTTTGCTTGTCAGAAAACGCAGCACACAGTGGATTGACAGAAACTCACTGCACACCGTTGTTTTCAATGAAGATTTATCACTCATACTAAAAACTCTCCCATCCTTAAGCCAGTGAAAAGGAGACACAATTAAAAAGAAATGCTGTAAAATAGAAACAAGTCAAAATTACATCTCTAATCAAATATTTCCTCTGGGTACTAGGCAGCTATTAGGTGGTTCGGTGCAAGCTTAAGACGCCTCACAAAAGCCCCTTATCTCCAACAGTGCAAATGAGGTTAATGGACTCATTTTCACTCTGTGATTCACTTTCTCTGTTCTGCTTTTTTTGTTTTATGCAGATAATTGGAAACAACAAAGAAACATCATTCTCTAGAGCTTAGTAGGGAAAGGAAGTTCACTTCTTTCCAAAAACCCAAATTCAAGACAAGAAAGAGCAGGAAAATAAAACCAGTGGGGAGAGAAGAATAATTATACAGAAGGGTAATAGGCAATTAGCACCCACCCTCCCACATACACCAGCACACATTCACACAATCTGCAGAAATGCCTGATCTTTAGCACAGTTTCCCCTAACTCTTGGGCTTGAATAAAACATCGTTGCTGTCTGTCCCTCGGGAGGATCTTAGTAGTGCTGGGAGACAGCACAGGAAAAGCACAAAGGAAGGAAAAAAAAAACGAACCCGACTACCCAACCCAACAACTCTGCATTCCCCCTGTTATTTATGTAGTTATACTGGACTGAGTCATAATCAATTTTTAATCAAAATACTGTGAGTAAAATTAAGGACTTTTTCAGACAGCACAGTGAACCTATCTGCGTAAAACTCAGCTTAAATTTCTGATTTGTCTGGAGTGTTTTATCATTACATTTAGCATAGTAATATTCTCCCNCACAGTGAACCTATCTGCGTAAAACTCAGCCTAAATTTCTGATTTGTCTGGAGTGTTTATTTATCTCCTTGCCCACTCAACCTTTAATCCGTTCCCAATTCTGATAGATTTTCTATTTTATTATGAAACTAATATCATGGGATATTGCTAGCACAAACTTATGACAACAATATATGAAAATCATAATTTTTCTGAAAAATAGACACTGTCTCGAAAATTCACATTCAAATTCGTGGTACTTCTCTTACAGAAAAAGCTGCAGTTATTTTCACAGAAAAGGTCTATCTAGCATCTGCCTTACTACTTTGAGGCACTACCCATTTTATTGTAATTTCTTTTCTCTTTAAATTCTCCAATATATTTTTGAGAAAAGATTGTACTGCAGTGCTGAAATGCAACCTTTAAATCTTTTCTTCAGCAAAGACAACACCATTGTTTATATTACATATTTGCTATATTGACACCAGGAGACCAGACTATAAAAAGACATACTTTGAAATCACGGAAAGGGAAAATTTGGAGAACAAAACATTTGTATACATGTGGTATCTCTTTCAAAGATGAAATAGGAAAATTTAAATCAGAAGAGTATATGTGTTCATAATCTTCTAGAAATGCTGTACAAACTCTCAGAACACAAATTCAGTGGCCTGAGCTTTCTCTGTGTTTTGTAAGATCAAGAAATACAGCAGTGGGATGGGATGAATATAGTAACATCACTATATTTAAAACTGATCATTTAACTTCTGCATCTGCAATATAAGTTTGAATTTTAATAATACAAAGGTTTAATAGTAAAAATACCTGTAACTATTGCATTCAGATCTCCAGCAAAGAAATCTACTGGGTTCCTTTTCGCACTGAAAATTTATTATCACCAAAGAACTGATAATGCTTTCTGCTAGCCTTCTAGCAGTTTGCAAAATGCCAAACATACTATTCTCTGAATTCCAGAGGCAGTTGTCCCTTTCCTAACCAATTTTGCATCTTTGCAGAAATAAAGAATTTGACACTTTCTTATCTGAACTTACTCCTAATGAAACTACTGAAAACATCTTTTTTGATGACAATTACCAAGTGGTGGAAATGTTTGAAGTTCTCCACTATTCTCACCTCTATATCCTCCTCTTGCAAATATTATTTATTAACAGCCATAACTTGGAGTGCTTATAAAGAAAAATAAGGAGGAACATATACATATAGAGGGAATAGAACAAAAAACCTTTTCCCTCGTAAGATACAGATCGTGAATACAAAGATTAGTTTTCTAGTATCCATCCAAAAGACTGACTTTAAGTTGCAAGTAATCTCTAATTAACAGATATATACAGCAAAATAAATAATATATACATATCAATATTCATGTGGGAGTATACTAAAAGAAACGGGTTCCTCAGATCCAAGTCCGAAATAAAGCTCCCTCCGATTCACAGCCTGAGACAGTTAAAATGCAGAAGTACAGTGTTGCAAATGCAGACTTCTTACTTTGAAATAAAACTGGACGTGAAAGTTAGGACACTGCTATTATTTTGATATACCTTTAGAAGGCCTTTCAGATTATAAAAGATAATAATGAAAAACAAAAAAAAACCATAGGTTTTGCAAAGGGATCATGTATTTGGGTGAACAGATGTGGGAATGACCCTTCAGGGAATTCATGACTGACTTTAATATCCCACTAGAACAATATCTACATGCACACTTTTTTTATGGAAGGATGCTGGGATTATAAAGTACAGGTCAACAATTAGAAGTCAAGCAGATTTCAGAATCCAGCTGAAATGACAACAAATCAACCTGTATTTTCACTGAGAAAGCATATAAAAACTACCTGGAGAAACTAGAAAATCTGTCCCTAACAACTAAAGAGTCAGAGGTAAAAGACATTTCAGACAAAATCAATCAATCTCTCTCCAGAAACGTAATAATGGTCTGGGGATTTTACCTATCAAAATTAACAGAATTTAACACTAGATGTATTATGTAGGGCATTTCTTTTCATTTTTATCCTATGTGTGCATCTATAATGAGAATGTCTCAGGCTGTTCTGACAAATTGAATGCAGTATGTTTTGATGACAAAATAATTTTCAGGCTTTAGCATGTGACAACTGGCTGTGCTAAAACTCTGACTTGAGGCAACATGCTAAAAAAACTATTCAGGACATTAGCTGAATTAAGGATATTGGAAAAGACACATGTTGCAGCAACAGGAAGTTTAACTCTTGTGACAGATCAACTTTAATTTGGTAATATTTGTCTTAGACTGAGATATCATCATTGCCACAATGTTTCCTGCAAGCACGTGTCAACAGTACCTTCAGGATTAGAATCTATTTTTAATTAACTATATATCCGTTTTGTAACAGTATATAAACACTAATTTCCATATGTATTTTTAATGATTCCACTGATAGGAGATAATGAAATGAGAATAACCTTGAAAGGATTTTTTTCCCTTTCTATTTAAGGTACTTCATATGCCACTAACTTTTCTATCACTTGAGTAATGTTATGACTATTTATAGTATCACATTTATATTTTATTTTAATTAGCTACATACCTTGCAAGTTTGGAAAATAAAACAGTTTTCAACACTGATAAATTTATTTTCAAAATTTGTGTTCTCCGCCTGAAGCTTTCATGTGCAACCTCACGTGTGCAACACTTCAGAAGTACAACTTACAGCTCTCTTTTGATCATAGCATTTGAGCTTGCTGAGAATTCTGCTTGAACAAGGATTGCAGGTCATTGCTGAATTGGATGTTTTTAAAAAAAAACCTGGCTAGCAGTACAAAAAAAAATATTTACCCTTGAGTTAAAAAACCCTAATGACCTTCCCATATAAGACAGTAGTTTATGAAAAATATATTTGGCATGTGTAATAGGGTTTTTAATATAGAAATTTAAATATATATTTAAAGAATTGAAGAGTTTTGATGGCCTTTTTTAATTTTCATAAATGGTAACATAGGACAGCAAGAGGAATAAACATTCAAGTGACAATTTGCAAGAACTCTTTTTAGTATCTGGTCTGTCAATAGACAGAAATACTGTACAATCTTAGGCTTCAATTTATGAAAGCTTCTTAATTACCCACAATCATGACAGCTCTTAGAAAAATCAGCAAAAGGTTAAGACCTGTCCTGAACAATATTTTTTTGTCTTCAGGATTCCAAACTTGAAAAGATAAGTTTATCTCTCTTCTCACTGCCATTTAATTAAACTACTAATGGAAGGCTGCCCTTTCAGAGAATGGTCTCTGAAATGTTCAGAGAAGATCTGGGAAATTATTCCAAATTAGATTGACTCTTGTACAGAACTTCTCAGGGTTTCTTTTGCAAGGATGAGGAGGTGTAAAAAGATTCTTAAAAGTGAAACTAAGTTTAGTATTTTACTTTTTCATGAGCAGCACCTAGCCATTTTAGCCATATTATGATCAATATGAACAAATTGCATCCTGAGCTCCATTTCACCCATTATGTAGATTAAAAGACAAAGGCACTTAAAGCACATATATGTTTTGATTTTTTTTTTTACCTCCAAAGAAATATTTCTCTCCAGTCTTAACTTGTAGAGGGCTGTTAGTTCGAACAGCTGAAGCTTCATCGCCATCAATGGTGAGGACAGCAAAATTTTCCTTAGCTAGGAATCGGACTTCATGCCACTGCCCGTCATTGAGTCCAGAGCCTATGAAGAACAGAAAACATTGGAACATTTTACTTAGTCCAATATTTATTATCTTAAGTGTTTTGTGTGTCTCTCTCCCAGGCACAGTAAGGTTTAATGAAGGCTACCGCATAAATGAAATAATTTTAGTGCAATAACAAGGCATTGTTATTAAAGTAAGCATTACCAAAAAAATAACATTATACCATAAAAACAAGCCTTTGAACTACCGAAATGTCCGTGCTGTCATGTACAGTTGAGCCTAACTAGAGATGTCATCACTCACATTCCCCATCAAAAGGCCATATTCTACATTTTACTAATAAAGAATATCTCTTAATTGTTTCCATGATCAAGTTTAAAAAGAAAAGCTATTGATTAATCCATTTAACCATAGTGAGTAACAAGCCCAAAGGGCACATTATGCTCGTGATTGCTGCCTTTATCAAAAGCTAAATATTTCTAAGAAAAGCAAAAGAAAATATAGGAGGCTTGTGAAAGGTGAGTTCACAGCTCATCCTGTCATAGGCATGTGGGGCTAGTTACAGAAGACAAAGACATTATCACAGAGGCACCGCAAAAATAGAAAATGTCTGTCAAAATCTGCAATCTTAGGGGAGCACCATCCTCCCAATACTGGCAACAGTGAAGCAGATGGACCTGTTCATTCATTCAGATCTTTTAAAAACCGCACAATTTATATACTTCTGACATTGTCTCCAGCAGCTGGCAGGAACCCAGTTTGCCTGGCATGTTAAGCTGCCATTGAAGAACAGCCAAAGAATACTAGCTTGTTCTGGACATAACCATGCATGTAGGTTGTGTTGGGTCAGCAAGTTAAGTAGTAAACACTCTAGTAAAAGTAAATTCCAAATTATGTCGTACAAGTGTCATTTTCTCCACCTAGATAAAGGTACTAAGTCACCTTAGCAAAATGTCATTTGCCAAAATAAATCACAATGCAATACAATAAGCTGTTCCTAAAATTAAGTGGGATGCACAATATCAGCAGAAGTATAATGGAAGATAAACTTTCCAAATATTCAAAAGAATGTTATCTTCTATGAACAAGGAATAATATTCATGGCAAACAGATATACCTAGACATTTAATGAATATTTTTTTCCCACTGCTTCTACGTGTTTGTTTAAGATACAAGATCAAGTCCTGAAATAACACGGAGTGTTATACCTTGGAATATTCGTTAGTGTGAATAAAAGTGGCAACAGCCTCTTAAAAAAATATCAGTAAGAAATGTTTCTACCAAAACTTATTCAATCTGGTGTAAGAATAGATGAAAGACTTAATATACTAAACATGAGAAAAGTTTTCTTTCTGTTTGTGAGCTCCTTTTTCATTTCCATTACATTTGACAAACAAAGAAGAAACAGAAAAACACATAATTACAACCCAGATAAAATTAATTTATACTGATAATAAACTCAGAAACGAAAAGAAGATAAGCCTTCTTATAGAGTTCCAAACCAAAATTGTTACAGTGTGTGTTTCTACAACTGAAGTTTAACAGAACATACTTAAATCATAGAATCATAGAATGGTTTAGGTTGGAAAGGACCTTGAAGATCATCGAGTTCCAACCCCCCTGCCATAGGCAGGGACACCTCCCACTAGACCAGGCTGCCCAAGGCCTCATCCAGCCTGGCCTTGAACACCTCCAGGGATAGGGCCTCAACAGCCTCTCTGGGCAACCTGTTCCAGTGCCTCACCACCCTCAAAGTGAAAAATCTCTTCCTAATGTTCAATCTAAACCTGCCCTCTTCCAGTTTAAAGCCATTCCCCCTTGTCCTGTCACTACATGCCCTAGTAAAAAGTCCTTCCCCAGCTCTCCTGTAGGCCCCCTTAAGGTACTGGAAGGCCGCAATAAGATCTCCGCGGAGCCTTCTCTTCTCCAGGCTGAACAGCCCGATATTCCAGCTTGAGATGACCGATCATTAAAAGATCTATGTCAGTTTTTATTGAGGCATTCGGTATTGCCTTAAACTGAGTAACAATGATTAGAGACTTCTGGGCAAAATTAAAACTTGGGTATTAAAATACGAGGGGCGAAAACAGTGGGGTGGCCAGTAAGCCCGGAGGGAGGCAGGTCTAAAGCACTCTCTGGAAAGGGGGGTATTGCAGAAACCAAGAAACAACAGGACATTAGGCAAGAAAGTGTCAGCCTACCTGGCACCACCATTTGTATTCTATCAAAAGATAAGCTTTTGCAGCTTGACGATCTGTGACTAAAGAAATGACGCCACGCCTCCAGACAGTTCTTCCACACATGTCCACCTCCCACAGACATCCAAAACGCCACTGGTTCCCTCTTGCTCCTGGACTGAATTTGCACTGGCGTCTGATGTGTTTACCTGGCAAATGCTTCTCAAAGTTTTCCTAGTAGTAACTTGCAAGGCCACTGCTGTTTGTGCTTTGATACACTTTTTTTTTTGACATCATCCACCAAGTAGACAAAACCTTCCAGCCAATTTAAACGGAATTAGATATGAACATACACAGAAAACTTTACCTGGTGCAGGTGCCCAGACGCGGCCCGCGGGGGTGTCTGTGAGGCGAGGGGAGGCCGGGCTGCCCCGGGCCGGACACGGCCGCTCCAGCGGCCCCAGCGCCGGACAGGGCTGAGCCCCTCAGCCACGGGCGGGCGCCTCGGGGAAAGCCCCGCCCAGCGAGGGCGGAACGCTGCCCGGCGGTGAGGGATGAGGGGAAAAGTGTGAGGAACGGCCCCGCCAGCCCCGAGGGGAGAGCGGGAGGGGGGGCAGGAGGGGCTCCAGCCCCGCAGAGGTCCCCCGGAGAGCCCCCGCCGCAGCAGGTGGGTATCTGCTGAGGGAGCTGCGGCCTGTGGAGAGCCCCCGCCGGGGCAGGGGAACAGCCTGAGAGGGCAGGGGCGGCTGAGAGGAGCGGGAAAGAACCGACCGCAGCCCCCCCCGCTCCCCTGCGCCCCTCGGGGCGGAGGGGGTCACGGAGAGGAGTCAGGAATGGAGGCGCGAAGGTGAGCCTGGGAGGAAGGGCAGAAGGTGCCATTCGAATTTTGTCTTTGTTTCTCCCTATCTAAATCTGTTTTCATTGGCAATGAATTACATTAATTTTTCCCAAGCTGAGTCTGTTTGGCTTGCAACCATAATTGTTACGCGATCTCCCTGTCTTTATCTCGCTCCACGGGCTTCTCAATCTTATTTTCTCCCCTTGTCCTGTTGAGGAGGGGGGCGAGAGAGCGGCTGGGTGGGCATTTGCCAGCTGGCCCAGGTCAACCCACCGCAACAAATGATGGAGCTAAAGAGATGATTATTCCATGAAATTCGAAGTTCACTGTATTTCTTATAATAAGCCTTAGTTTGCCATCTTGACTGCTTGAAGATATTCTTTCATAAAAGAATGAACTGATCGTACTAATGTGAAAAGTTTTTTAAACAATATCGCAGGAGGTGCAAAATACTTCTGTTGTTTTAGTCTTTATTTTTTTGACTGCGTATTTTAGTCTGCTCTGTACACACTAAATAAATTGGTTTCACAATACTTATGTTGTTCTTGTATGACATATTTTCAGTAACACTAGAACAGGGGCTGGAACCATGTATGCAGGCTAAAGAGATAATCTCATACATCAGGCTGTGTACCTATTTGCTGCTGCTTTCTTTGCTCACTGACTAATCTTTATCAGAGAGTTCAGCTTCCTCATTTAGGAAGCATGAGATGTAAAAAGAGAGAGAAATTAACTCAGCTCAGCTTCTTCCCAAACAAATAGCCTAAACTGCAAAACAAAAAATGCAAGCCATCCTTTCCATTACAACCAATTTGTGAATTGGAGTCCCGCCACACTTTTTTTTTTTTGGGGGGGGGGGAACTATGTGTCCAACTCAACATGGATTTCTTGGAAAGTCCCAAAATATTCTTTCTTAAAACACAGAAACAGGTGGTGCTATCTGCTGAATTAACAGGTGAAAATGGTGTGTAATATGCTATTCTAAGAAGTGCACAGTTACTTCTAGCCAGTATCCATGGTATGCTTCCCCAGTGTGCAGTGAAGGGAAAACTCCCCAAGCTCACTAGCACCACACTGAAAAACTGGAAGTTGCAATGACTCGAGGCAAGAAGCATGCGGAGGAAAGGTGGATCAGCAGAGCAGGTGGATCTGCTGAGCAGACCAAACAGAAATCAGAGCATGAGGAGAGCTGCAGGTTAACAGCAAAAACTGGTTCCATGCATTGTCTCTATGTGCATAGCACACAGCATTTGACACTGTTCTGCATGACATCCTGGTCTCTAAATTGGAGAGACATGGATTTGACAGATGGACCACTCAGTGGATAAGGAACTGGCTGGACAATTGCACTCAAAGAATTGTGGTCAACGGCTCCACATCCAAGTGGCGAGCAGTGACAACTGCCATTCCTCAGGTGTCGGTACTGCAACCAGTGCTGATTAACACCTTTGTTGGTGACATGGACAGTGGGATGGAGTGCACCCTCAGCAAGTTTGCTGATGACACCAAGCTGTGTGGAGCAGTCAACATGCTGGAAGGGAGGGATGCCATCCAGAGGGACCTGGACACGCTTGAGAGGTGGGCCTGTGCAAACCTGATGAAGTTCAACAAGGCCAAGTGCAAGGTCCTGCACGTGGGCCAGGGCAATCCCAAGCACAAATACAGGCTGGGCAGATAATGGATTGAGAGCAGCTCTGAGGAGAAGGGCTTGGGGGTGTTGGTTGATGAGAAACTCAACAAGAGTTGTCAATGTGTGCTTGCAGCCCAGAAGGCCAGCTGCATCCTGGGCTGCATCAAAAGAAGTGTGGCAAGCAGGTTGAGGGAGGTGATTCTGCCCCTCTACTCCGCTCTTGTGACACTCCACCTGGAATACTGTGTCCAGCTCTGGGGCCCACAACATAGGAAGGACACGGACCTGTTGGAGTGGGTCCAGAAGAGGGCCACAAAGATGACCAGAGGGCTGGAGCACCTCTCCTATGAAGACACACTGAGAGAGTTGGGGTTGTTCAGCCTGGAGAAGAGAAGCCTCTGGGGAAACCTTACAGCGGCCTTCCAGTATCTGAAGGGCACTTAAAGAAAGCTGAAGAGGGACTTTTTACATGGGCATGTAGTGATAGGACGAGGGGTAATGGCTTCAAACGGGAAGAGGGTAGATTTAGAATAGATATAATGAAAAATTTTTTCACTCTGAGGGTGGTGAGGCACTGGAACATACTGCCCAGGGAAGTTGTGGAGGCCACATCCCTGGAGGTGTTTAAGGCCAGTTTGGACAAGGCTTTGAGCAACCTGGTCTAGTGGAAGATGTCCCTGCCCCTGGCAGGGGGAGTTGAAACTAGATGATCTTTAAGGTCCCTTCCAACCTAAACCATTCTATGATTCTATGATTTAGCAAAATATACTAAGGGAACATGTTGCTATCTATAAACTGCTTGCTAGAGGCGTGGTTGGAGAAGCACTGGTATTTTGTCTGTACTAAAAATATTTGCCCCTACAAGTTGGCATCATTCCTGACAGTTCCTGAAAGACCACACTGTCTGCTTTATGAACTCTTTACTGTATTGACTACAAAATGATCATGAGTTAAGGCTGTCTTCTTAGCTACATGTATTAACTATCCTTATGGAGCTTTAGAGTATGATAGTAACATTCCAACTGTTCTAGCTCAAATTTGCCACAAAAATTCAAGTGCAATTTTACATTTGCTTACAAAACTTTCTACTGTTACATTTTTCCATGGAGTTTACCTATGAACACTAATGAGGATTGCTCACTAGCACTCAGCAAGTACTCAGTATTGTCTTTACAGAATCGTGCTCCCTGGTGGTGTAACTAACAGCACCTTTTATCTATGCTACTGTTTTTACCTGCTTTTTATTTACATATGGTTTAGAGGCAGTACTGTCAAACCTTTCTTAATGTGATAATGCTTTGGTCTAGGGACCTAAATTGTTATTGGGATACACGGTATATGCTCCCAGAGGCGATAAGTTTGTACAGCTGCATGACCTATTTTTATTCTAATAGTTTATTACATGCCTCATGTATATTGAGGAATTATTTCTGCTTTGGCTTTAAAAAAGTCAAGCTTAACTGATACCTTTCTGTAAACCAAGACCCTATATTAAGAATAGAATAGGGCTCTTTCTATTAAAAGAATTTTCAGCTGGAATATTTAGAATGGACAACATCCCAAATTCACAACGGATATTTCTCATTACAGTTTAATCTCTCTCATCTGAGCTGATACATATATGTATTTGCATTCTTTTTTTCTTTAACTTTCTGGTATACAAGTTGAGAAAAAAAAAACCCCATACTGCTGCCACCACAAATTCCCTGCTGAGTTCTGGAAAAGATGGTTTCATATGCAAATTAAATATGTTAATGAAATGCATTCTCCCTATCTAGGATTTCTATTTAAATGACATTATTTTAAAAGTAGGACTCTTGAGGTAGGCACTTTGATTGAACAAGAAGAAACAGATGTTTTGCTTATTACAGACATGGAAGAAGGACTAGATTAACGAATACCAAAAAAGTACGAGAGTTTAATACATAATGGAGAACTCAGAAAGATAACATCTGGTCGAGTTATGCCTTGAAAAAACTATAGTAGCAAAATTCTCAAATTCTTCTGCAGTTAATCTTGTGAGATCAAATCTTCCTGTAAAAGGTCCTGCCCCATGCAGGGGCTATTAATGAGTGCTAGATTATGCAGTCTGCTGATACAAATGGACAAAACTCTCCTGAAGTCAACAGCATAACATCTGCTACATCAGAACGGAAGCTCATCGTAATTTTGGTATATGACTGCAAACGAAAATTCAGTTAAAATGTTTAAGAATAAAATGGGGAAAAAATAGTATCATTAGCACTCTATGAAGCACTGAATCAATGTAAGGCTATGCAGCTGCATACAGGTGTTTAGTTCCTACTGTTGTAGTAAATATTTCATATTGTAATTTTGTAAATTCTTATTAGGAGAGGAAAGCCTCAATACTCAGGATGGGGAGACTCTAGACCAGAACAGGGAGCAGACGCATGAACAAACCTCAGAGGTGCTGGAAACAAGGAGGCTTCCCTGAGGATTCAGCAATAGTTGTGTGGATTCCCTGTAATCCAGGAATCCAGAAGTCCAGTCAAGGTTTCTCTGCTGATGGCAAGACACACCCTGTCTGAGGCTGAAGGCAGAGAGAGGTTTGTAACTGCTTTCACTTCAACCAGGCAGCACCATGTTTCATCTGAGGATGGTGGTGCAGTTGCTATTCATGCCTAATTCCTCACTAATTCAGTACAACTTTGCACCAATATTTCTGACTATAAGAAAACAAGTTCTTTGAAATGTTCAGCTGTGTTCAAATATACAGCAATATGTGGCATTGATATGCAATCAGAAAAAAAAATCACCAGGATGTAATTACAAAAGCCATGCTGTTCTGTGTTTAGCTAATCGTATTTTTAAACTGGAAAAACAAAACCACAGCTCTTCCTATGGTAATATTTTAGATAGTTTATGGCATAAGCTATCCAACTATATACTCTGTTTTAGGATTTATAATTCAGAAAAGTCATTTTCATTTTTAGTTTTATTCATTTTTCAGCTATCCAGGTGAGCAGCTAAGACAGTGGCAAATGCAGTCCTTGAAGGGATTTAAATGACGGAAAAACCTGTTCTCCAACAAAAACAAAACAGTTATGACAAATTTTGTCCTCATGCTGAAGCTCAGGGCTCTTTTTTAAGGTAAGTAGTTGGAAACATGCCAGAATTTTGCCCATTGGTGATATTTTATTAATACTGAGTTTTCTCTGCAAGTTAATGCCAGAAGAAAAAGATGAACATTTAGCTTAAAATACATCTCTAGCCTTGTATATATAGGATGTATTTAAAAAAAAAAAAGTAGGTAATTTTCCCATTTCCATAGTTAATACTGTTGTGCAGTAAACCGAAAATACAGCAAACACATACAACTACAATGCTGCAGCCTCTATTACATTCAAACCTATTCTTATAAAAGGCTTGACTACTGGTGATTTCAATGAAATGGACCATAAACCTGGCAAATAATGGTCAATCTCATATTTTTTTTTTCTGTCTTTTACTGAAAACTAATAAAACTAGATGAAAGACTGTTTGCACTTGAATGACAGAAAAAATAATGTTTTGCAAATTCTAAGGTTGGACACTTGTAGAATCTCATGCAACTGCTGAAACAATTTCAGCTTTTCAAGCACAGGCTTTTTCCTCTCCTCTCACTGCTCTTCTAACGTTCTTTATACTCAGGAAAAAAAATTATATTGTTATTGTCCCTTAGATATGAAAATATATACACCTGGAAATTGGAATCTCTATATGCGTTTCAGCTTGCAGAAAGGATACTGTTGCTAATGAACAAATACTCCTTTTTCCACTGCCCTCTTCCTCTATTCCAGTCCATATCAAGTCAGAAAATGTTGGCTCTAATAATGCAATCTTGTCCCCTGGAATTGCACAGGATTTTCTACATGCTCAATCGTAATCATCAAAATGAATGGGTACAGGAATAATCTTTACTAAGAAACAGACTGTGGCTGAACATCAATTACTTAGCATAACTGTTCCTAACTTCCTAAAAGCTCTTTCCAGATCACCATCTAGCTTTATCTGTTTTTTTAACTGACAACACAACATATACAGCATTATGGCCCATATCCAGATAATGTACCATCATATTTTAGACTTGAAAACAGTTACCTACACCTAAGAATACATAGAACACAATCAACTTACTTTCTTTACTTAAAACCACAAACATGCTGATACAAAATTTGTTCTATTCTTAGGTTTCAAATAATTTCAATAATCATTACCAAAACTGGTAATTTAAAATCTCTTTATCCTACATACACATTTCATGTAAGAAACCTCCAGATTTTTTCTAGAAAAGGGTTTATATTTCTTTTTTCTTCATTTTTCTTGTAAACCGTGAGAAATAAACCATCTTAGAAACAGCATTATACTCACAAAGATTTAACTTCACTTTATAGTTTTTACAGTGTCATGTTTTCATCTGGGATGGAATTAACTTTCTTGCTAGCAGCTGGCATAATGCTATATTTTGGATTTGGGATGGGAAATGGTGTTGATAGCATACTGGTGTTTTTAGTTGTTTCCAAGCACTCAAGGCCTCTTCTGCTCCTCACACCACACCGCCAGTGAGTAGACCGGGGGGGCACAAGAAGTTGGGAGGAGACACAGCCAGGACAGCTGACCCCAGCTGACCAAAGGGATATTCCATACCATGTGGTGTCATGCTCAGGATATAAAGCTGGGGTAAGAAGAAGGAAGGGAGTACTGGCATTTGTCTTCCCATGTAACCGTTATGTGTGATGGAGCCCTGCTTTCCTGGAGATGGCTGAACACCTGCCTGCTGATAGGAAGCAGTGAATTAATTCCTTGTTTTGCTTTGCTTGTGTGCCTGGCTTTTCCTTGACCTATTAATCTGTCTTTATCTCAACCCATGAGATTTTCCTCACTTTTACCCTTCTGATTCTCTCCCCCATCATAACTGGGGGCGGGGAGGGAGTGAGTGGCTGCATGGCCCTAGCTGCTGGCTGGGGTTAAATCATGACATACAGTCACCTGCCAGATACCATTCTGCACTGAATTATTATTCTTTTTATATGCTCAGCATCTTAGTATTTTGATTTAAGTGAGCTAACCAGAACTTTCCTTTTCATCTTATGAAACTTAAAAAGCACTTGCTTTATGACTATTATTCTGTCATATTTATCCATATTAGATATATTTCTTTAGCTTTCATTGGGCTGGCCTTTTGTATGACTACAATTATTTATAATATTTAATGTATATTTATTATTTAGATAGCAAAAAGAATACAGCAGGTAACCTACTTTACTTTGGTTTATCTTCTGACTAATCAAGTTCAGATACCTACAAAAGCATGACAGAGATAGTGTCTATTTTTTGCGCATCGATGCTGGATAAATAATATATAAAAATCAAATAACTAGATATTCCAGACAAGGGAGGAAAGTGAATCTGTAACTTTTAATTTCATAAGGTTGAAGTATTCAATGAAAAGGAGCGTAGACAAATTCTTATTTGCCTAGATTTTCTCACAGGTGCCAACTTGAACACTTTCACTTTGGCTTAAACAGAATACTTAATTACAAATAAAACAGAACTTGGTGGGGATGGTTATGTTGGTAAGAAAAAGCAAGTACAAAAAGCAGAAAAAAAACTCCACGTGACTAAAGGTAAATTAACATTTTCTGACCACCAGCAAAAATCAAGTATAACTTTGTTTTGATATTGAAATCCCTGAGGCAAGCTTCCTAGGGATGGCTCTGAATATTTAAAGACACAAATATTTAAAATCATGCTTTAGTAGGAGATCACTCAAGGGTATACAAGCCGTACACATCTTTTAAGTACTCTGCCAAATTGGGGCCTAAATATGTCTCAGACATTCAAACAGGTCTTTCAATGCACATTTTCTAGCAGTCATCAATGCATGATTGAGAGCTTGAAGCATATGTTGGGGGAAGAGGTGATTGAGCTTTATCACCTTACTTGTGGTACACTAAAATAGCTTTATGTTGTTCATTTGGCAATACTTTTAAATCAGCACCTGTAACACTTTCATTATGCTCCTGTTTAGAAGATATACAAAGCTCTAGGCACAAGATTTTCTGAAATGAAATTCACATAGCAGCCCTTTTCATATCTTAATCCTGTTATACAAAAATCCTTTTTATCATTTTATCTTCATTGTACATATGCCTTATGTAATAAATAGTAGAAACATTGCCCTTTTTCTTCTAAACACAATATAGCACTTTTCACAAGGATTCAGCTGAACCTCTGCCTCTGTCGCAGAGGCATGAACTGTAGGAAAGGCAAACCCACTGCTCCCCACCAGAAAAAAACACTAAATGTGGACATAATCTAGCAAATACCAATGACCAATCAGTTAGTGTTCCTTCATGATCCATTTTTCATTAAAGTCAAACTACATTATTTATTCTTTAAACTTGGAATGCTCCACTGCCAGAACCAAACAGTGCTACACCTGAAGACTGATTTTCTTTGAACGACTGTCCATGCTGTAGTTGAGACCCTATTAGTGACACCTTGAGGCTGGATTTAACCTTGCTTTCGACCAGTTCTGCAGCCATAAAAAAAACCAGTGAGGTCCACGCAGCAGAAGGCAGTTTTGTCCATGAACCAGACACCTATAAAGGTGGAGGTAGAGGTTTCAGTGTAAACTCCATTTAGTTTCTAGTTTGTTGCTGGGGTGTGTGTATGAAGCAAATCTCGCAATTGCCCCACATAGCAGACCTTGCTTTGTATTAGTATCAGTCTCAAAGACTGAAGACTGTATTTCCTTCAGATGAAACTAAGTCCAAACCAACAAGCTCCAGTCTCAAGTGTGCAAATGACATTGCATGGACTTTTGGGTCTCAGCACGAACTGTTCTGCTCTGCAGATCCACTCCTGTTGTGCTGCACTGCTTGCTACTGCAGACATAGCCAGGTCTAAAATGTTGAAAGCATTTGCTGAGGACATTTGGTCTTGATTTGAAAAGAAAATAGTCTGTTCTCTTCTATGGAAAGCCTTAAGGAAAAAAGTGATAAAGCACTGCCCCGCCATAGCACTCTGTGGGATATTAGACCTCCTGCAAGGGAGAAGTTCAAGTGGCATCTTCCTGCCCCAAGAGGAATATATTTGCCCCAGTATTTGCATGTATTTGCTGGAACAGATTATATTTTCATTTCTGTTACGTAGGTATATGTTTTTCAAAACCAGAAAGCCAATAGAAAAAAAAAGATTTAATTTCTTAGTCAACCAGAGCAAAGTCTTAATATAATGATCGCTTCCAATGATCCACTTTATTAACTAAAAATATTTTTTTATACATTATGTTTTCTTTGTTAAGGGCACAGTAGCAGGCACACATAAAATAAAATATAATAAAATAGACTCTATTTCAAATGGAACCACAATAAAAATATTTGGACCTTATGCAGTGGTTTTCCAAGAAAGCCATAAAAACAATTAAAATTGCAGTACTGCTTTGCGTTTTACTGAATATTGCCTTGCACAGACTGCTCTTGGACAATGCAAGTTATACCTCGAAGTCAAGAAGAAAGTTGGCAGAAAGCATGTACTCTGACTCTGTCCATGAACTCTGTCCTAGGTTTTAAAAGCATATTTCATGCGCTCATTTAGGAGGAAGTATCTAATGAAAGCAGCCTTTCAGCATAAAAGAAGTTCTAAGAAGCAAAGAAACTTGAAAATGTCTCCAACCTCTCTGTATCCCTGCCAGTTCAATATGGCAGCATTTCCTCTCATCTGCACCTTTCACTAGGGGTTTTCAAAGAGGAATGTGTAGTTTAAATGACTAAACCTTACGCCTTTGAAAAGGTATCAAACTATCTATTCTTCAAACATACATTGCCTTGTTTTGCTGCTCCTTACCACAGCATTAGGTGAACCCTGAATTTCAGTAAAGTTTCCCTAGACTCTTAGAAAATGAGGAATGACTCCAGCCCACACCTGATGAGAGAGGAAAGGCAGTTCTTTCAAATACAGCCACACAGCGGTGGATCATTCAGCACAGCAGCGAGATCAGAGCTGAGCACTGCTACAGTGCTGGGTGCTAGAAGCGCTGCCTTTGAAATCCAGACTGAATCCACCAGCTGTAACAGAGGAGAGCCAGGAATAGAACAGCTCTGTCAATACGACCGGTAGGACACTGGGAAAGATGGCATGAGAGAAACACAAACAGTGATGTGTACCTCACACGCATGTCACACCTGTATCTGCCAGTTAGTAACAGAGGGATTAAGGGATCTGAAATTGTGATATCATCAATACAACTTTAAAATCATGTGCTGCAAAAAAAACCCATATATAAAAATATTAAAGATCCACACAAATATGTCTTTGTCCTTAAGCTACAGGGAGTTCAGGTGGGGTTAATGACACTGGAGACATAATTGCAACACTGATCTGATTAAAACACCTCTGCTGAAGTCCTGAACCTATGGGCATCCGTACCAGCTGAGAATTTAGGCCAGCATATGGAAAAACCCTAAATTTTCAGGGAGCTGTCTTAGATGAACTTCAGTATCTTTCACACCTACCAGTCTGTGATAATCAAAATCATTGTAATGGAGAGGCAGTAGCTTTTCCCAGGTACAACTGCTACTAGATTTCATTATAAAAGAATTTGCTCCCAACTCAATTTGTAAATCTTGTACCCACTCATGTTCTGACAGCGGGGGAATCATCCTGCATTAAATTAATACCTCCTGAGATTGAAGTAAATTTGTTTAACTGAACTGTCCACTCTTTTGCTTTGTAACTTTGACCTTTGTTCAGTAGTTGCCTCCCCCTACGTATGAGTAGAAAAACTGTATTTTTATAACTCCTTCTAAATTTTATTCACAGTGCAATCCCCTTAAAACCTCACTTGATGGAGAAATGCATGATGGAAGTAAAACACTTTAAACCAACAAAGGCATACCTAGGAAAATTATAAATGCTGCATTCTCTATCTTTTATATAAAATTGCCTTGTTCTTACCTATCATCAAGTGCATATTTTTTCCCTTTGTGGTCATCACAACTCTGACTTAAAGTATTATCCTTTAATCACTAATTTCTAATGCTTACATCAACATAACCATTGTCAAAACCCAAAGCAACATACTAACATCACCTCCTATGCTACAAAAAAGTATATATAAGAGCTATTTTGAAGAAGTCTTCCTATACATATGCATAAAGCATAGATACCTATGGCATTTAAGAGAATTTTCTGCTTTGGATTTAAATATACACTTAAAAAGATGTATTTTTCAGAAATAGAAATACTTTGAAAAATGATCTGAGTTTATCAATACTACTTATCATATTTTACAGGTTTAAGTGTGTGATGGAGCCTTGAGTTAGGACAGTAAATATGGGCAGATACACCTTTTCCTTAACGTAGGCACACCAGAAAGATCTAGAGAAGCAAACCTCTCAATGTTGGTGGTGTTGTCCCATTATCTTATATGTGTAGCTAAATTAAATCAGGGGATCCTTGTAAAACAGAGAGTCTGAGATTCACTAGGGAGAAAGAAATGTATCTACTACTACTATGACATAAGACAGTATATCTTTATAAGATCTATATCTTTATAAGATCAAGCCTTACTGGTTTGTAGTTTTCACATGGAATGTAATTAATAAAATATATTTTAAAAAATTATTAGTTCTTCATAAAGTAAAAATATAGTAATTGATAAATGCCATATAATAAAACAAAAATACTGCTAAATGGTTACATCTGTTAAAGTAGGGTCTGATTGGTAATTAGGGCTCCATTGCACTACATATATACTCAAAAGAATAATACATCCAATAGCTTTACATACGCAGTTACCCTCACAGTCAATGGAAGCTGCATGTGTGTATATGTATATATAAGGGAAGAATGTGACTCAGGTTTGCAGAGTCTCCAGAGTTACTTAGTCTTGGAGGTAATAACTGAACCTTGACTTTATGAGAAACTGGAATCGCCATCAATGAAGGTAATAATTATGCCACAGCCACTACTAGAGGAAATTTTCTGCCTGAAGATCTGTGTGAGCAGAAGGACCAGCAGTTATTAGAGCAGGTATTATTAATTTTGTATTTTTACAGAAGACACTCAAGCTGAAGATTCAAACTCAAGTGTGAAAGTTGTTCATAGATAGTAAGTTTGTCTTCTGTTCTATTTCCTTCGAGTATTTTGATAGGGGGAATAATGATAGATTCTAATAGTTCAACAGTTTATTCCAGTGAAGTTGAGTAGTAATACACATTTCAAAAGTTTTTTTAAGCTCTTTACTGACCACACAGTTGTAATAGCCACTTGATTATTGCTTTTTACTTCACAAATATCTTTATATTTCATTTAATTTTTTCTGTGTTCTAGTAGGCAAGGAAAGAAATAAATTATACCAGAAAAAAAAAAAAAAAGAAAGGAAGATGACAGAAATTTTGTTAAATCTGGCAAAGGTTAAGAAATTTACAGTTTAGTCTTAATGTTTGTCAGTAATCATCACCTGATACTTAAGAATAAAGTGCCACTTCAGGAATTATCAATAATTGAGATGTCTTTTCCAATTTTTTTTTTTTCTGGCTACTCACCTTTTAATAATTTCATTGTTTTTTAGATCACAAGTGAGACCACAATGAAAAATAGAAAGGTTAAAACCTAGTAGATCTTTTTCTTTTTTTTTTTCCTTGCTTTTCTGCAGCTTTTATCAAAAATTATTAATGCAAATATAGATTTTTCAGGGTCAGAAAAATTCATCTCTCTTCTGACTGTAAAATTTCTTTTTGATAGGAACTTGAACTGTACTGCTATAATAATTTTTCATTGCAGATTTTCTGTTGCATTTTATGCATTTGATGGTCTGTCATATGCATAATTAGTAATTATAGGACCCACAGTCTACAAATCATGAAAACATATTATCTTTGCATCCTACTTTGCTTGGGTTAACAACGTTCGAATGCATAGTAGAGGCTGTCACTAGCATTTTATGAAGATAAATCATTGAACGACGCAACTCATAAGCCGAATTGTAATAAATCATTCCGTTCGCTATTGTTAAAGGCCTTGTGACATTGTCAGTTAAACCTGGCTGAGCACAACTTTTTTACTGTAACAGGAATACATGCTGCGGCAGACAACTGTACCCATGCTGGTGGCCTGGAGACCTGTGAACAACTGTTGGGACCAAGTCATCTTAGAAAGCTTATTCTCATTCAGAGCATCAACAATTTCATTTAGCTATTTGGGATCTGCTGACAAACCCCTCCTCTCCCTGAAAACAAAACCAAAAAGAACAAAAAACTAGAATTGTCATTTGATGTTCTAGGGACAAATGAGGAAAAAACCTCAAAAACTTAAATTATGATCTAAAATTTTACTTTTTAATATAACTACCACATGAAAGCTGTTACAAAATTTAGTAAATAAAATGCCAAGTAATTTGAATCTGAAATTGATTCTGTTGAGGACTTAGTGTGTTTTTGAAAATTCTCTAAAATATCCCTTAACAATAGACAATGTTACATACATTTATCTTCTGAACTGAAAACCCTAACATGAATTTATTACTTAAATTGATGCTTTCAGAAGATGTTAAACACTCAAAACCCTACCTATTTATTTTTACATAAATTTATCTGCCCATTCCACTTGTTCATCATGGACACAAAGCAACTTCAACAATAAAATATGTTATAAAACAACAACAGCTTTGCAATTGTCCTAAAAATTAGCAGTAAATAAATACTAAGTAAATAAACATATTTACCATAGTAAATCTGTTGTTTCATGCATCACTTGCCTTCATATCACAGAGACCATCTGGAAATGGATTTTTAAACAAAACTTTGCTGAAAATTTTGTGGTGTAACTAATGCTGTTTTAATTTTATTTTGATGAAAAACATAATAAAGCCACATCTGAGATTCCAAAGCATGTTAAATGGAAATAAAATTTCATTATGGATTGTTCCTTATCCCTTACTGGCAGGAATACTGGTAGAAGTCAAAAACTTCAAGTGACACTTTCACCAAAATAATTTGCCTATGCGTTGCTTTTTAAGTTGTTCAGTGCAAAACGATATAGTCAGCTGTTTATAAAAACTTTCCATTCTACTTTGCTTAGGATTGGGTTAAACAACACAGAAGATAAGGGCAGCTTGATAAACCTTCTTCTTCTGCATTTGCCAACTTCTTTTTAAACTTCTATGACCTGTCAAACTGGTAATTAAGTGTTGATTTATTAAAGAAGGTTGGTAATTATTGTTACTCATTTGCTAAGGACTTATGATTTCCTTAGCACTGTAGAAAATCAGGAAATACACAAAGTCCTTAGTGCTTGCTTTCATTCTTTTAAGACATGGCAACAGGAAAGCCATTTCAGCTTCACATACCAATGTTTGGCTTACAATTTGGATGAAGCTCGGTCGCTCTTCATGCAGTTTATGTCTTTGTAATGTTACATTTGTTCTTACTGTTACTATGCCATAGGAATCTCCAGTTCATTCAAATAAAAAGCGTTTCTATGCCAGAAGGAGGAACTTTCTCCAGGTTTCCATAGAAATATCATGCTTTGGGGAAAGTCACTCCTGCTGAATTAATGAGGTTGGTTATGATAAAGCTGTTCAGATCTAACACTGAGGAGGTGCAATGAAGCTTGCATTTTGATGGAAAATCTGGAAGTTGACTCAGATAAAAAGAATTTAATCTGGATAACAGTTTGAATTCTGATGGTCTTTTTTTTTTTTTCAATTGCAGCCATATGGAATGAGCACATTCACTGTTAGTCCTGCTGATAGCGAATTAAACATCCTGAGCCATTACACTTCGAAGTCAAAAGAATCTGCAATTCCTTCATGTGAATATGGGAGATAATCACCTGACAGGGAAATTGCAGGTATGAATTCAACTTCAAACATTTCCTCCCTTGTGAGTTTTTGAATCTAAAATGAAAGAGTAGGCTTCTGAGCTAAAAACTGAGAGCCCATGTTAACAGCATGAATGATGGTTTGTTTATTAACAATGCAACAGTTCTTGGCCCCTGTCATACCAATTTTTAATACGCCAAGTATCACATAGCAATGTTGGAAGAATTCTGGATTTTATTTCTCATATCTGGAATGGTTTTGCGCTTGTCTGTCTGGCATCTAAGTGGGAATATTCTGCATAGAACAGGTATTTAGGACTACATTTTAAAATTTGCAAAAATTATATTTAAATACCAACATGATGGACAAGGCCAATTCATTATAATGTGTTACAGTCTGTTTCTGAACATTTATAATGGTTGTGAACACAATGCAAATACTGGATAGCTGTGCAGGACATATATGCATCTACAAGGAAAGGTAGGGTGTAAAGTCTGTAAAACATACAAATGTTCTATAGGCCTAGGGTTTGCAAGAAAGTGTGTTAATGTCTTCCAAAATGATCACATAAATAAGTTCAGGAATTATAAGGCAGAAATAGAAGGAAGTCAGTCATCTGGAAATCCTTGGTCTGGATAGTCCTGAAATGACAGGACTACTAATACTGGGTCAAAATAAGCATGCCTTAAATAGTAAAAAAAAAAAAATTCCCACTTAAATACAGCACTACTACACATGGTTATATAAAAGTAAGCAGGAACAAGAAGATGTGGCAGTGAGGAAGTAATCTGCAGAGTATATTTTTAACACAAGGCCCACTGATATCTATAAAAGCTTTCCACTGACTGGGATCTAGGCAGATACCCAAGACACAAAAAATATACAGCTCAAATAATTTACTCTGTATCTATTTTTCAGTGGAGGTTAAGCTATCTTGTAAGCCTACAGCCTGTTCCATTGTTAACTGTCATCAGAAAGATGTTGAAACCAAATCTCCGGTGAGATACATCTGTAAATGGAGTACGGTATACACCTACAGTGACACTCCTTAAGAACATCCCAGCTGGCTTATGCCCATGAGCTACCTTTCATGCCATTGGTATTTGTTTTATTTAATGGCTTTTCCTATCATGAATCCAGAGAAATTGTGCAAAGAGATTTAGCAGACAATGGAGCAAACTTCATCAAGATACTTTGGGTTAAAGTGCGAGGTATTCAAAGGATGCAACGGTACGGGACTAAGCATATAGCATATTAAAATGTGTAATCACAGTTAACAGGTTCAAATGATTATTTAGAAAGACACATATGATCCATGGAAAATATCTGACAGTAAAGGCCTAGACCAATAGTAGTGCAGAGATCAGGGTAGCCATATATTCCACATGATGGGCCGTCAATTATGGAAAGGGCATGACATGCCACTTCTGTTGTATTTTCTCTGTTGTCATCTCTGCTGATCAGTCAGCCAAGAGGCTGTACTGGTTGTTCCTTGCCTAAACTCCTCTCCACAAGCATCCAGAGGTTCCCCTTTGCTGATAGGGACAGCCATTGACAGCAGCAGCAAAACCAGGCTGTTAAGACAACTGAAGCTTGGAGATGAGAGGAACAGACTGTGGAAAGTGGGAAGTGGCCATGGGGAGTGGAAGAGCAGGAGGAAACTGGTAGGCATACATAACACGCATTAATGCTCTGCAAAGTTGGGGACATATCCTTTTCCATCCCCTCTCTTCCTCCCAAACATGCATATAATATGCTCTGTAGGTGTAGCTCACATGGCAACTTGTTTAAATGTGAACATCTGCATTTTCAGAGGGAGGAAAATATACCAAGTCTTTATCACAGACCATTTTAAAATGAGAATTTGCTGCTTGTAAGAAACATGAATTCAGAATTTAAACCAGGACCTAAGGACAGAAGCAGTAATTTGTTTATGATAAATGTTTTAATAACTGCTAGTTATAACTACAGCTCTCCCCCACCACTTTGCCACAAAATAATGACAATACTTAATAAGTGTAACAATGAAAACCTGTCAACTCCCCCTGCTTCTTTTTGCTTATATAGCAGGGTTTAAAAATTGCCTTCATTAAAGCATACTGGTCTTTTTTAGGAACTGATCTGTACAGTGCAAGGATACACAGACACACATCTACTTACAGATGTATCTCTGTTATAGCCCATGGTACAATTCTCCTAGTCCATACCAGGTATCTTAAGTAAGATACAGAGAATCCTCAATTTAGCAAGCTTAGTGTTGCAATTTCCCACAGCACCTTTCTTTATATGGTTGTGTGTTCCTCTCTCTAACCTGTTTTTGTAGTGCATGTTTGTAGAAAGATGTATGTTCAGTTTAAGGAAGAACTGATTAAATGATCTTGCTACGTGGAAGAAAAAAATCTGTTTTGATCCTGTTTTTATTTATGAGCCAAGTCAAAGATAATACTGCCTGCCAAAAAAATCTGACTTACATTCATTTAGCTGCAGAGCATTTATAGAAACCAAGCAAAGTCACGTTGCTTCAACAGACATTATCCAGCTCTGCATACACCAGCTTCTCTGCTCTCAATTTTCCTCTGTCTTCATCTATTTCATGTCTCTTTTGTTCACATTTGCTGTCAAGTTATGACAGAAATTATCATATTTAAATTACTAGGAGTTTGCTTTTACTCCTCTGCTGTGATCAAGGAGATGGGATTCCTCAAGAATTTAAATTGCCACATTCTTTACATTTTCAAAGTCTCCTCCTTCCTTTACCAAAAATTGGTTCCCAGCACAAAGCACAAAAACAAATTAGTTCCAGGGAGAGTTATGGTGTTTAAATCCGGCTAGAATAATTTGGGAAATCTTAAATTTTAAATGCAGATCACAATCGGTGTTCCTTTTCCAAGTAATTAACAATTGACAAGTATGACCTTGCTGCTGGACAGACTTAGCAGTCTTCTAACCCTCTGTTTAAGTTGTGGAGGAGCCACAATTATCATGAAGGTCCCTCTCCTCATTTTGCTAGACCTGGGCATGTATTAGCCTTACAGCATGTTACAAAACCATCCAACCTGCCATTTCAGTAGCAACCCTTGGTAAATTCTGAAGAATTAATTCATTCAATTAAACAGACAAAGCAAATAAAAGACAATGCAGATGAGGAGCACATGTGTGTACAAGAGCTATCATAACACTAAGATGAATGGAAAGGCAAAGCTCTCATACTGAATCCTAGTTATCTGCTTTTTCCCTCACCTCACTGTCCCTCCTACAGTTCTGCAACAGGTATCAGCTAAAACAAGTATTTTATCTTTCTTCCAGTAAAGCGCCATTCAGAAAGTACTGTCACAGACCTACAAAGATCCAGACAGGCTGTTTGTTTCTCTCCAACTCCTTTCCACTGAAATGTAGTAACAACAGAAGAAAAGCAGTTGGTCCAGCCGTGAGCTCCATGAAGGTGGAGTTGTTTCCATGCAAGTAACCCACTGGGACCCGTATCACCCCAGGGGTGCGTGGCCAGGCAGGTCTGTGGAGTACTTGACTTATTTGAGAAATTTAGTTGAGAAATTTAGTTGGGCTTTAGTATTTATGTAAAAACACATTCCTACTTCAAAAAACAATCAAATCCCAAACCCTCCTCCAATCAGATTGGGATGAAAAAATAAAATTTCTAGCACTGTCACTGATATATAGATATAGATATAGAAATAGATATAGATATAGATATAGATATAGATATAGATATAGATATAGATATAGATATAGATATAGATAGATATAGATATATATAAAAAAAGAAAAAAGAAACTTTGTTCTTGGTTCCTGTAAAACACAATATGATGTATCACATACAACTCAGACACTCTCACAGTCCGCCAATAAAATTACTTCCAAAACTAAGCCATATCTTTGACAATTCTGGTGCATAAACACAGATGTTTGAACATCAGGTGCTACATAAATGAAATTGCTCTTAATAAAACAAAAGTGGAATTATTTATTTCAGCTGTACAGAAAACTCAGTGAAGTAAAGTGATCCTTGTGAAAAATATTGTTAAGTTTCAAAGGCACCATTTAAAGCAGAAATGTAACAAAGAAGAAGAATGAGGTTGTCTTCTTTAAAATTCATTTCAGAAGGATGTACGCAGAAATTTTTCCTTGTACATCCAATGCATCATACACAAAGCCTATTCTTCACACTAATGAATTTTCCTTTTCTTTTCAATATTAATGTAGGACCCACCTACTCCAGACAAAATCAATCCTTTTTTTTTCCCTCCACTTTTTGTTGCACCTGTATACTACAAATGGTAACTGGTGTCTCAATGAATTTGTAATACAAATGGACAAGACATAAAAAAAAAAAAAGAGGAAGAATGAAACGTTATCCCTGTGTTACAAACAAGGACTGTGGCACAAGATTAAATAATTTGCTCACAGTCGCACAGAAGGGTAGAAACCAAAACAAAGTCAAGCTAATACCTTTATTATAAGACTATTTACTTTCCTAATTCTTTTATTTTCCCTTCCTTAGTACTTAAAAGCCTTATAAAAGAAATCTGATATTTTAAATACTTAAATTAAATTTTTATGAACAAAGCAAATTTATTATTAGCAAGTTACCTTAAACTTGTGATCTATCTTTCCAAGCTATGATAAATAAAAAGTCAATAACTTAATGGGTTTTTCTGTCATTTTTCAATTAAATACATATTTTAAATATATATGGAACAAAAATTATTAGCTAGCAAGCAGAAGAAAAGTGAGAGCTTTATGTGGCTGTCTTTTTTCATACTTATCAGGAAACTTGTGTTCCATGACCATGAAATATATCATATGTATAGCAGTCAAAAAGTGACTGACATTTCTTAACAATGGAAAGTTTTAAAGAAGGATTTAGATTATTGAACCGTCTGTTGGTAACCCAGCTGGAAGTTTGTTTCTCAAGGTAATTGGTAAAAAAAAAAACAAATGGAAAGAGTCCTGAACACAGTAAAGAAGTAAAGGACATTTCGCGCTGACGGGAGCTTCTCTAGTACCACCAGTACAACAAAACCCTAGTCTTCCAGTCTCCCAGATACGTGCTACAGCACAGCCCAACACTGTACCTCGTGTCTTGAGGCTCCACAAACTATTAGTTGGAATCTAAATAGTAACCAAGGTTCTTTTGCAATTCTATTTCAGACACTCAGCAATTTTCAGGCTTTTACTGTGTCTTTGAGACTCAGGCCCAGCCTGTCCAAAACATATAGATTGTGCCTGCTTCTGCACCCTGAATAAGTTATGCTATTTAGTTTAATGGCTGGCTACCTCTTCTGATTAATACAATACAAAAGTAGTGGGACCTTCAAATTATAAAAACTTCGTAGCTAAGGATATAGACTAATTTTGTAAGACTTGCAATCAGGAACTCAAAATAGTGTTTGTTTTGCAGCTTTCTTGAAGCAGTGGCCATGCAAAGGGCCTGCTACTGTTATGTGGGTACGCTCTTAGTACATTAATAGAAAGCATAAGAAAAAAATTGCTGCATCAGCAAAAAAAGTAAAAGGGACATTCAAATTGAAATGCAAAAGCAGAGCAAGTTCTTTCTTGCCTTCCTTCTTTTTCTCTCTCTCCTGTATTTGCTGATTTGGATACCTTTCAGTTTGGGCATTAGTTTCTGTATGAGAAAATATTCCGTATCGCTGTCAGCAGTTCTATTTTGTTTTGTGAGCTGCTTACACAATTGCTGTTCCTTTTTTCGTGTTTTTCAACTTTCTTATTCCCCAAAATCAAATAATTTCGAAAGTTAGAAGCTTCAGTGTATCACAGAATCACAGAAAGGTTGAGGTTGGAAGGGACCTCTGGAGGCCATCTGGTCCATCTCCCCCTGCTCAAGCAGCACCACCTAGACCCAGTTGCCCAGGACTGTTTCGAGACAGCTTTTGAATATCTCCAGGGATAGAGACTCCACAATCTCCCTGTACAACCTGTACCAGTGCTCAGTCACCCTCACAGTAAAAAAAGTGTTTCGCGATGTTCAGAGGGAACCTTCTGTGTTTCAGTTTTCAGCCCATTGCCTCTGGTCCTGTCACTGGGCACCACTGAAAAGAGCCTGTCTCCATCCTCTTTGCACCCTCCTTTCAGGTATTTATACACATTGATGAGATCCCCCTGAACCTTCTCTTTTCCAGGCTGAACAGTCCCAGAGCTCTCAGCCTTTCCTCAATGGAGAGATGGTCCAGTCCCTTAATCTTCTTTGTAGCCCTTCACTGGAGTCTCCCCAGTATGTCCATGTCTCTTGTACAGTGGAGCCCAGAACTCGACACAATACTCCAGGTGTGGCCTCACCAGTGCTAAGTAGAGAGGAATATCAATAGCACAAAATAATTTAAAAGAAAAAGAAACCAAGTGATATCCAAATTGGGGCAGGGGGTATGTGATGCTAAGACAAATCACTTTGATATTTCCACCTGGTTTGGATATCCCAGTACCTGCCGATTTCAAGGAGATTGAGAATAAGACTGCTAATAACCACTAGAGTTAAATAAAAAGAAGAAATTCGTATGATATGATTTTATGCTGCAATGTCACTATCCCTTCCAGACTGTTACGTAACAATTGAGCAATGTATTAGTTTTAAAACATTTAAACACTAGTATTTTAATAGCATCAAAATATTAAATAACATTAAAAACATCTAATAACATTAAAAATAGTATTAAAACATCAGAGTGATTATCAGAAAAAGAAATATTTCCAAAACAGCGAAGGTGAAACGACTGAAAAAGAAAAAAAAGTATGGCTTTTCGCCAGGAAGACTGTGTTTGCAAATTGCATCACTGTTAGTGAAGGAATAATGTGTTCATACGCCGAGTTTGAAACATCTGAATCCTGTATTATTTGTGCCCATTTAAAAGCTGATAAACGAACAAATGTTAGCTCTATGCATTGCCAAAGCTTTGCCATTTACCAGGGTTATGGCAACTAGAACCAGTATGAAATTGCAGGCTGAAGTATTTAACAAATGAAAATTTATCAAGTATTATCAAGTATTTATCAAATGAAAATAATTGAAATTACAAAGGAACTCAAACATAGTTCAAGCATCTTTGAAGAAAATCGCTATTTATACGTATTCTGAGTTAGCAAGTAGAAACAAAAGTACCACTAGGAAAAAAAAAGACCTGACTGTAGACAGGTTGTATCAACTATAGGTAACCTCCAGCCTGCAGGTTGTGGATTGGAAATACACATTAAAGCACTTAAAACAGAAAAAAACTTAATCAGAACAGGAACTGAAGCTCTGGCCTTTCATATCTGAGAAGAGTGACATAATTTCTAAGTAGTAGGGAGAAATATAATTGTTTGTCACGTAATGAAATATCATCCTTTCTTTACAGACTCTATAGCCCCAACTTTAAAGTAATTTTCCTTAATAATGGGGGCCATAAAGACTGGTTCTTAACTCCAGCACATTTCAAACCTGGACTTGACTTTGAGTCTACTGCATGCTGACTAAATATATTTTCAGATAATTCAATAGATTTTCATAGAAATGTAGATTTTTACTAGGACATTGGCTATTTGGCATGAACTGGAGTCATCTCACTCTCATTTTAACCAATATTATTTACCCAAGATCACCCAGGAAGTTATAAAGTGAAGCTATAAAGTCCAGTATCTGAAGAACATTTTTCTTCACTGCTAAGTATGTAATTCTAAGTTACATATCCCTATATGTTAAAATACTATATTACACACAAACTGTTTTCAAGACCTTTGATATCTAAGGCTTTCAAAGTACTTCAAAAACATAAAGGAATTTATTCTCATAACAGTTTATTGACCATCTTATTTTGCCCTTCTTAAACTATGTATTTATATACAAACGAGCTTGGATGTCAGGCATTCTGTCTGAAGAGCTTCTAACTTCTCCAACTGAGGCTTTCTTTATGGACTGTTAGATGAACGAATCCTCCAGCCAAGGTATTTATCCATCTTTTCCATCAGTTTAGAACACAGCTGGGAAACTTATGGGCAGGGGAGAAAAGCAGCTTGCTAAAATAACACCAGAAATCTGAGAGATTTAAACCTGTTATCCTCAGTTACTGAGGGATACTCTAACTATTGACGCAGCCCATTTCTATTTCTGTATTCAGTGGGCAGAATCATAAATTTTCCTGTGCAATAAAAGTATTATGTTAATATTGTGCCTATGGTGGATATATTACAATGACCATATTTTTAAAAGATAAGAAAAAAAATTAGTACTATGAAAAATTTCAACAAATGCAAGATCCCATGAATCTCTTGATCTTTTGCCCTTCTCTTGTAACAATCTCAAGTGAATCCAGAATAACTGCCTACTTCAATTCTTAAGTGTACGTCAACTATCAAGTAATTAACCTTAAAGAATGTACTGAATACATTATTAGTTCCATTAACATTGTTATAGATAAACACAGTGCTCTGAAATTTCCCATCCCATGACCTTGGAAATCTCCTGGGGTAGCTGTAAAAGACCAGTTGCAGGGGTCATTTAAAATGGAGTCTAACAAAGCTCAGAAAAATACACTACAGGGAACAATGCTGCCATAAGTAGGGAATTCAGCTAACTGCAAATTAATAGACCTTTTATATTTCTAATTTATATGGGTTTATGAAAACATATTATTTAGTATCTTTGTAAGGCTGCTATCCTGTATATTAATACATCTTTTTCATTACAACTCTCAGCCTTTCAAAAAACCCAAAAGCTTTTTTCCCAAAACAACCACCTTAAAATAATGTTTTGCAATAACAGGTAAAATAATTTTGAAATAAAAAGTAATCATAGAATCTGTTAACTTGTTTTAAGATGACAGTAGTCAAGAAATAGGCCAATACCATTGGTCTTGGGAGTGATCAACCTTCCAAAACTATCCAAAGAAGCTAGGAAAACCAGGAACAGCTCCCTTTTTTGTGGATTGCCTTCCTTTGCAATCACCTCATATTGCTAAGGCATCGCATCAAATATTTGTCTATCCTTACATAACTTTCTATGGTTGATGCTATAAAGTGGCAGATGGAAACATTGGCAGCTCTAAACTAGTTACCTTAATAACTGCTACTTTACGCATCTTTCCTGTTACTTGTTTTTGCTGCAGGTTAGCTTTACTTTTATGGGTTTTTTCCTTAGTTTACTCTTGAAGAGATTAGGTGCTGTCATCATAATCTTGAAGCACGTCTAGACAACAATGCAAGTAGAACAAGGGTAGAATTTATTCCTGTCTTAGAAAAAAGTCAAGCTTTTCTGATTTTAATTACTTGCAAGTAATTAACTTGCTAATGCTAGTGGCAACAAAACTGGGGGCGAAAGAGAGCTCAGCACGTATTCACTCCCCCTAGATGTATCAAGTTTCTCGATTTTATTTTCATGATTATGTTGATCTTCACATTTCTTCCACTGTTCTTAGGACTGAAGATACCTAATACAAAACGAGTTAAAAATATTGACAAAATCTGCAATTACCCTAGGGAGTATTACATAAGCATGCCTCAAAGATGGTGAAATAAGTGCCATAAAGAGGTCCTGGTGCAATAAACATGTGCAGCGGTTTGGTTAGCTAAAAGAGAATTTAAACTTGAGTTTGATTGCCCTTTCAGAATTGACAGATACTGCATATTGTAAATTCCAGAGTTTTTTTCAGCTGTAAATGTTTTGGAATTTAACAGGATTAGGTCTTAAAAATAAGACAAAACCATCAAGTTATCTTTTTTGATCCCTATTGAATTTATGCTCATTAATTTGATGACATGTATGTGATGACATGGATTTTTTTCTTTGAGTAACACGAGTAAACTTCCATTTGTCCCTTTGTCACAAGAATTCAGTGAGAGGATTGGCTCTGCTGTCCTCTCATAACAGCTTATCTGCATCCATTTACAGGCTATCAGCTTCTTAATAGATTTACTGTTGCTTAACAATTTTGTTTCAGGCATTTACCCACCAGCAGTTGCGCCAGTGATTATAGATGGGCAATATTTGCATATAGACATGTACCTTGAGAAGCCAAATTAGATCCTTGATTAATCCTCTTTGTATTCTAGGATATTTTTTTGACAATTTTAATAGTTTTTCTCAGCTTCTCCATTTGATTTAGGTGCCTTAGGTGTTAAATTAGATAATGAAATGTTAATTTGCAAGATTGAATTTCATATTGTCATGGGATTTTCTGGAAAGGACCTGATCAGAAATCCTACTCTACATGAAAAGGGATTTCATATATGTATTCCTCTTTCACTAAGAATACTGCAAATAAGAAATATATCAGAAGGATACTCAAGTGCAAGTCAGCTAGCACTGGAGTCTTTGCCTTCAGAGAGTGGACTGTTATTTCATTTTCCCAGATTTTGTAAGTATGCAACAGGTCTTCAAAATTTTGTTATTTTTAATATTTTAAAAGGATATCAGAATTGTGTTTTAGGTTCATTCCAGTAGCAAAGGGTATTTATGACTTGTCCTGTGCATAATGACATATAAATACAACACTGTCTATGCCCATTGCTGACTTCTTAAGAATAAATCTAATTAGTTCAATCATTATGAAACAACAGACATGAATTAATAATATAATGTCCCTTTTGACTCTAGCCATCACGCAAGAGTTCTTTTATCAACACATAACTCAAATATTCTCAAATATTGTATGGTTTCCACACTTTTTATAAACACATTGCCTATTCCTTTTACCTTGCCAAAGTGTTTCCTGAAAGGTGACTCTCACCAGTAAGGTAAGACATGCTCTGAAATTTGCAGTGTTGTAATCTTAATAGCAATCTTTATAGCAGCTACTATTAATACTGGTAAAATATAAATTTCTCTATATTTGCTAAAAATATTCCTTGTGTAATTACTATAAGGAGTCTTATAATGGCTTCTTATGAGGCAGACATACATGATTTGACAGATTCAGACACCAAATGGAGTAGGTAAATAAGTTAAGTGTTAAGGTTGGTAAAAGCAGAGAACTTCAACCTTCCAATCTCATTATACTGCAAGAAAAAACAAATTCCCCTCATTTCTTACAATTATTCTAGAAAATATTCAGAAGTTGGGAATGCTAGTCCACAACTACCCATTCCTTGGGCATGACTCCTGATTTTAACTATAGCTATCTTTGCCTTACCCTACCCCTCTCATCTTGGGGACTTCTCTCCTCCTAAAATGTTAGACACCTTCCTCCTGTCTGCTATATGCTTGTAATTTCTTAAGTAAAATAGAAAAAAAAAGGTGCTTTTTTTTAGTTTATTTCATTAATATCTGTAGAAGTCTTTCAAAATAACAGCGTGAAATGATTGCTAATTTTAAGAAAAAGCTAAAGCTTCCATCCAGATCACAGTTCTTAAATAACAACACTTCCTGTACAAGAAGAAAGTAAATTACAATATATGCCCTGAAAGTTTGTTAGTTTTTAACAAGAAGATTTAAAGCACCAACTTTCAGTAATCTTTTTGTTGGGTCAAGAACAATTCCTGTTCCTATTCCTTTTTAAAAGATTAGATCTTTTAAAAAAGTTACATCCTCCTTAGACTGAGGGATCAGAAATTATGTTGATGCAGTGTAATTCTTCAGGCAGAGCTCCACAGTGGCTGCAGAACTGTCTCTGCAAGAGATTCAAAGCATAAACTTTTCTAGCATTCTTACTCAAAAATACTTGGGGAACTAAGTAAAGTATCCGCTGTCACTTATTAATTAAACTATCATTCTCTTTTTTTTACTTCTTTTCACAAACACATAACTTTTTTAAATCTTGGATGTTAAGTTTTGGTGCAAACCAACCAGGAACAACCAATCAGAGTTTGTGACCAGTCTTCCCTTTCAGCTGTTCTGTTCCCTTTTTATTTAATATTTCTAGTATGGAAAAAAGATAACTATAAGGAACAATATATGTTCCATTACATGGGAAATGTTGCATGCATTGAATTGTCTTCATCCAGAAAAATTTGTTAGGATCTATTGAGTTGAAGCCAAAATAGTGAAGCACTCAGGTTCTAGTTTGTTTGTTTCTTGGATACCTCAGAGCTGCTTACATACTTCACTTGTAACTCTTTTAAATTACTTTGTGACTAAAAACATTCACAGAATTCTCATCATTCATATGTAAAAATTCACAATTACAGCTCAGATTTTCTTAGAGGGATGTATGTGGGTGTGTTGGAGGGGGGGGGCGTGTTCATACTACTTCACTGTCAAAAATTTCTAATACTGTCTCTGATTAACTAACATGGATCCACTGCAAGATAATAGAGTTGTTCATATGTATATTTATCTGCAGTGGATCAAATATAACTAATGTAATTTTTGTTGAAAGGTTGTTTTTAAGAACATAAATTTGCTTGTGAAATGACCAGCAATGACAAATAACAAGGAAATATCCCAACTACATATCAGATCTGTTGCCAAATACAGCAAAAGCTTCTTTTGACTTGTATATAGAGAAGCTTGAGGATAGAGTTATTAAAAGACATACTGACCTCACAGGCAGACCACACAAGGCTACCATATGTCAGGTTTTCCTAGTCAGCTCCTGTTTTTCCAAAAGAAATATAGACTAAGCACTATTTGAGGCTTCTGTGTGTTTACCAAGGATTTCTAGTTGCCTGGCAGCTCAGCTGAAGTGTGAGTTCTCAAGCTACAGGAACATCTCTAAGTATTTTTATATCATGTGGACAATGCTATGAGAAACAATAGATTTTGCAGCAGCTGTAATTAGTCACATAACATTTTAAACATCAGAGGAAGAGTTTATACCCATAAAAATATTTCCTAAATTTTTTAATTAAACATGTAATTGAAGACCTGGACAGTAAAATACAAGTTTGACATTGATGTATTCTTCCCATGATCCATTTCTATTTCTTGACTGAAATTTACTATACATTACTGTAAGTAAATTGCTTTTCAAAGCCTTCACTGAAATCTTGAAAACAAATAAAAAATACCTTTTAGGAAAACCAATAAATGCAGAATTTTTCTCTTAAATACACCATATCTATGAAAAAAAATATGAAAGACAGCAGATTCTTGCTGATGTTGACTACATTTATCTATTAAATTAAACACAGGGAGATAAATATCAATTTTGTTCAAAGGCCATTTTATTCATTTGCTATGTGAAAAAGTAAATCAATGAAATCATTTATCCAAAGCTCACCAATGTTTGAAAATTCCTTTCTCCTCCTGTTCAAACTCCTCTTCAGGAGTCATACATAAACATGAAAGCTTTGTAAATGTGCTGTGGAAGACAGAGTTATGGATTGCCTTGATCATTTGTGCAAAAATTATGTTTCATATTGAGAATAATGTTTTTGAACTACATGATGAAACAAATTAAAAAAAAAACAACCTTGAGTCAAATATTAGAATGTGCATGAATTTATCTTTTATCTTTTAATTGCATTT
Source organism: Anarhynchus alexandrinus (assembly GCA_008711295.1). NCBI lineage: Eukaryota > Metazoa > Chordata > Aves > Charadriiformes > Charadriidae > Anarhynchus > Anarhynchus alexandrinus. The sequence goes on along the minus strand of VUYV01000423.1, from coordinate 386,723 downwards.
ATCTTAATCTCTTTTTCAAACTGCATATTCAAATCCACCTAGATGATACACCTTTAGACAAGATTATGTATTGATATGGACTTCTTAGGGTCTATAGATCTCTGAAAAGTGTACAGAGACTGTGCATTTTAAAAACTCAGTCACTCACCGTAAAGTAAGGAGCAGTGTTCCCAGCTAAAACCCAGGTGTCCCAAGCTCTGTGACCCCAAGGCATTAAGTAAAGAAGTCACTGCTGAAAAACTTACAGACATTTCAGAGTCCCATACTATCCTTGACTGGCATGTCCTGTGTTTTATTAGTGTGCACATACATGCATACACTCAGGCTAGGAACATGTATTTTCATATTTATGACAGACCTCAGACCACATCAGTTTCACAGGTTTCATTTAGTCTGCTCAACCTTTACATCTAAAAGCAGAGCTAAATGGAACTCAGCCTCTTTTGCTCACTGAAAATTTTCAGCAGTTTTAAGTATCATTAGGACTCGCACTGTTTAAATTTTCATTTCCTTGGGGATTATTCATTAAACACAGATTTTACTATCCACAAACATCACTAGCTATTTCTTTACAGATTAGTCTTCGTTTGCATAATGCCAACTACGCACTGGAAATTTAGTCAAACTTGCGAGGCACTGCTAATCCACCTTGCTCGATAGAAGCAACATGTATGAAACAGGTAAAGAAAAATGGCTCCAGAGCAGAGAAATGTTAACCCATGTAAACACTGTGATTATCATTATAATAATTGTGTATCCAGTAGAAGTAGACATTCATGTGTAGAACGTGTCACATGTACAAATTAATGCTCTGATAAAGAAGCATCCCTGTGTGAAAAGTAAGGTATTTACTTTAAAAGGCTGAAGAAAAGGAATTTTAAAAGAATGAAAATAAATAGATTTTGGAGTCATATTAAATCTATTAGATGACAATTAAGCTTTTTAAAGGCAAACTCCAACTTTTGAAAGAGATTCAGGAACTGAATCCAGAACACCAGTCTGCTTCAGGAAAAGTCAGCTAGGATAGCCCAAATCATCCTCATTGTTAGAGCCTACCATGGTTAGCATATGTCCATGGCCTTAGTTTAATGGAAATACATAGTAGCTTCATTATTAAAATAAAAAAAAAATGCCTGAGGAAGGACCAGAAACTACCTACAATGATCACTATTAGCACTGAAGACTGAAGGAGGGAGCTGGGTAAGGCTAGAGATCTGTTCAAAGTTGAAGACAATTTCCCTTTGCAAAGAAAGATACGATCTTCCTAAGTCTTAATAGAAAATGTCAGTGAAGGAAAACAGACAGCTCTGAAATTATTTCATAATGTTGACAAGCAGCCAATAAGAAGGTTAATTCTGAGTTGTCACTAAGGATTGAATCGCACAATGGATCAAAATCATGACAATGCATTTGTGCAGAGGGGATGTGGAGAGAGAAAAAGGTTCCAACAAAGAAAAAGAAACATCAAGACTGAATTAATAGTAAATACAAAGGAATCACTGACCTGATAAAATAATCAAAATAAAACTGTAACAATGAAATAGTGCACAAGCTTCCTACCTTGGGGGTTGGACTAGATGATCTCCAGAGGTACCTTCCAACCCTGACTATTCTGTGATTCTGTGATTCTTATGTACTTTGGGCTATCAAATAGGACAAGTTACATAAGAAAACAATTCAATTTCAGTATATTGCCTTTAAAATTAACACTGATTTAAAAAAAATAATCTGATAATCCTCAATTAAAAATATAATTATCAATTGAAAAGGAAGAACATCTTCAAAGTAAGAATAGGAAGACTGGAAAATGTGTGCTGATTATCAAATACACTGCTTGCTCCCAGCACTAAGCTGCTATCAAAACCACCTTTAAGATAAAAGAAGCACTGATAAGACACTGTGTGTGCCTTGAAGGATAACCTTTAATTAAGGTACTGTTTTCTAAGGACGCTATAACCTTATTTTTGATTTATTACAAAAACTATGAGATAACTTACTCTTAGTCTAATATTCTTCTTGGTCAATGACCTGTCCATGTACATCATCTTATTCCAGCCTTTCAAGATTTTAAAGCCTTGCTATGGACAGGTTTATCCTTTTAGTGAAAGGTTCTAGTCATTTTAAAAGGTAATTGCACTGAAAAGATAAGATATTATCATCATATAGAGCAATTAGTTGGCTTCACTGACTTCAGTATCTGTGTCCTAGACTAAGACATGCATTAATCAGAGCTTCATATAGCATATTTATTTCAAATCCAGTAGTCACTATAGTGTGTTTTAAGATACTGGGCACGTAAGTCCATAAACAGCCCCAGTTTAGCACCTCTTCTTGATAACCCACATAATGCCCATTAAAGCTGGCATTTTAATACATTGTGTAGGAACCACTCTATCTTCCACTGCTGACATGGACACATAGAAAGGCTCAAACCAAATCTTTTGAACTAAAGGTGCATTTACCTATTTTATTTTTTTTCAATCATCTAGTTCACCAGGGTACAGATTTAGTCCAGCTGAGAGCACGCTGCCTGTCTCGGTATTGAGCACCAAGGTTTTGGTTATCAGCAGGTAATATCTGTTGCTCCCTTAAGAAGCTTGGGCTCTGCTATGATTTAGGAAAAAAAATAATGTCTTGCAGATAGACACTGGAGGCACACCAGGTGATAATTAAGATCAAACCACATAAATAGAACAGCCACAACATTTTGAAACATTAGTAACTGGTTGCTGAAAAACACTATTTTTTTTTTTTTCAATTGAGTTAATTATGAACAACAAAGCCAAAAGCCCATTGAAAATAAACCATGTGGCAATAACTCACATAGATTTTTAGGAACGTGTGATCAAATTGCTGATGTGACCTTAGAAAAATGAACTCTGAGAAAACACTAGGTCCATAAATGGAGGGGAAGACTTTAACAACGTATCAAATTTTTTGCTCTACCGATCTTATTAGCCTTATGGCCGCTTGAACTACTTCACTGCAGCCTTAGCTTCTGAGGTTTTTGCTATGGACCCCTGAGCACTCAGGACTGCTTAGCCTGGAATTGTGATGGGCCCTCAATCTGCTGCCAGAGGCATCTAAGTAGGTTCTGAGTCCTTCTCATATTTCATACCATTCAGCAAGACCTCATTCATTCCTCCCTAATATTGATAAGGCATAATATACGGCAAAGGAAAAGCAAGTAGCAGGAGATCCATCTTGACTAGAGGAAGTGTTAGAGTGCTCAGCAGAACAGGTAGCACACTGTATTTCAGCAATATTATATAAGGAATAAGCTTGCAAAGGTATGGGAATACATTAGATGCCAAATAAATTTTCATAGAATTGTCTAGGTTGGAAGGGACCTCTAAGATCATCAAGGCCAACCATCAGCCTAACACTGCCAAAACCACTAAACCATGTATTTCAGCACCATACCTACCCATCTTATAAATACGTCCAGGGGTAGTGATACCACCACTTCCCTGGGCAGCCTGTTCCAATGCTTAACAACCCTTTCGGTGAAGAACTTTTTCCTAATATCCAATCTAAACCTACCCTGGCGTAACTTGAGGCCATTTCCTCTTATCCTATTGCTTGTTACGAGGGACAAGAGGTCGACCCCCACCTCTCTACAACCTCCTTTCAGGTAGTTGTAGAGAGCGATAAGGTCTCCCCTCAGCTTCATTTTCTCCAAGCTAAACAACCCCAGTTCCCTCAGACACTCCTCATAACACTTGTTCTCCAGACCCCTCACTGGCTTCATTGCCCTTCTCTGGACATGCTCCATGCACCTCTATGTCTTTCTTGTGGTGAGGGGCCCAAGACTGAACACAGTAGTCAAGGTGCGGCCTCACCAGTGCTAAGTACAGGGGGACAATCCCTTCCTTAGTCCTGCTGGCCATACTATTCCTGATACAAGCCAGGATGCTGTTGGCCTTCTTGGCCACCTGGGCACACTGCTGACTTAAATTCAGCTGGCTGCCAACCAATACCCCCAGATCCTTTTTTGTTGGGCAGCTCTCCAGCCACTCTTCCCCAAGCCTATAACGCTGCATGGGGTTGTTGTGACCGAAGTGCAGGACCCAGCACTTGGCCTTGTTAAACCTCATACCATTGGCTTCGGCCCATTGATCCAGCCTGTCCAGATACCTCTGTAGGGCCACCCTACCCTCAAGCAGATTGACACTCCCGCCTAACTTGGTGTCATCTGCAAACTTACTGAAGGCACACTCAATCTCCTCATCCAGGTCGTTGATAAAGATATTAAAGAGAACTGGCCCCAGATCTGAGCCCTGGGGAGCACCATTTGTGACCGGCCACCAACTGGCTGGTCACCGCAACTCTCTGGGCACAGCCATCCAGCCAGGTTTTTACCCAGTGAAGAGTACACCCATCCAAGCCATGAGCCACCCGGTTCTCCAGGAGAATGCTGTGGGAAACAGTGTCGAAGGCTTTAGTGAAGTCCAGGTAAACAACATCCATAACTTTTCCCTCATAGAAGGAGATGGGGTTAGTCAAGCAGGACCTGCCTTTCATGAACCCATGCTGAGTGGGCCTGATCACCTGGTTGTCCTGCATATGCCACATAATGACACTCCGGATCATCTGTTCCATAACCTTCCCAGGCATCGAGGTCAGACTGACAGGCCTGTAGTTCCCTGGATCCTCCGTGCGGCCCTTCTTGTTGGTGGATGTCACATTTGCTAACCTCCAGTCAGCTGGTACCTCCCCGGTTAGTCAGGACTGATGATAAATGATGGAAAGTGGCATGGTGAGCACTTCTGCCAGCTCTCTCAAGTACCCTCGGGTGAATCCCATCTGGCCCCATAGACTTGTGTCTGTCCAGGTGCTGAGGCAGGTCACTCACCATTTCCCCATGGATTACGGGGGCTTCATTCTGCTCCCCGCCTCTGTATACTAGCACAGGGGGCTGGGTACTGAGGGAACGACTGGTCTTGCTCTTTAAGACTAAGGCAGAGGAGCCGTTAGGTACCTCAGCCTTCTCCTCATGCCTTGTCAATATTTTTCCATCCCCTACTAAAGGACAGAGATTATCCTTAGTCCTCCTTTTATTGCTAGTGTATTTATAGAAACTTTTTTTATTGTCCTTAACATCAGAAGCCAGGTTAAGTTCTAGTTGCACTTTGGCCCAACTCCCTACATAGCTTTCTCCCTACATAGCTTTTTCCCTACATAGCTTTCTCCCTACATAGCCTCACAACATCTTTGTAGTCCTCATGAGTGGCCCCTTCTTCCAAAGGCCATAAATTCTCCTTTTTTCCCTGAGTTGCAACCATAGCTCTCAGTTCAGCCAGGCTGGTCTTTTTCCCTGACAGCTTGTTTTTTGGCACATGGGGATGGCCTGCTCCTGCGCCATTAAGACTTCCTTCTTGAAAAATTTCCAGCCTTCCTGGACTTCTTTGCCCTTCAGAACTTCCTCCCAAGGGACTCTGTCAACCAGTCTCCTGAAACGACCAAAGTCCACCCTCCGGAAGTCCAAGGTGGCAGTTCTGCTGACCCCCCTCCTTGCTTCTCCAATAATTGAAAACTCTATCATTTCATGATCATTATGCCCAAGACAGCCTCAAACCATCACATGCCCCACAAGTTCTTGTCTGTTTACAAGCAACAGAATCCAACAGGGCACCTTCCCTAGTCAGCTTCCTCACCAGCTGTGTCAGGAAGTTATCATCACCACACTCTAGGAACCTCCTAGACTGTTCCCTCTCTGCTGTATTGTATTGGCAGGAGATATCTGGTAAGCTGAAGTCCCCCACAAATGACAAGGGCTCACAATCTTGACACTTCTCCCAGCTGTATTTCGTATAGAGTATTTTGTCTGCCTCTTCATCCTGGTTGGGCTGTCTATAACAAAATCCCACCATGAATGATATCTGCCTTGTTGGCCCTCCCCCCGATTCTTACCCATAAACACTGAACCCTATTGCCACCATCATTAAGTTCTAGACATTCATAACACTCCCTAACATACAGGGCCACCCCACCGCCTCCCCTTCCTTGCCTATCCCTTCAGAAGAGTTTATAGCCATCCATCGCAGCACTCCAGTTGTGCAAGTCATCCCACCATGTTTCTGTGATGGCAAATACATCACAGTTTTCCTGCTGCACAATGGCTTCCAGCTCCTCCTGTTTGTTGCCCGTGCTCCGTGCGTTAGTGTAGAAGCACTTCAGTTGGGCTATTAGTCCCATCACCTTTTTGCTGGGAGAAGCCCTAATTCCTACCTGACCATTCCCAGGCATAGCTGTAGTTTCTAACCCATCAATGTCCCTCATGCTGCTGCATGGATCTCCATCCCCTACCTTCACTGAGTCAGCAGACCGAGGGACCTCACTAGCACACCATCCGACAGACACTGGTGCATTACCCCCAGGCTTACCTCTAAAGAGCACAGTTTCATCCCCTTCCTTCTTCAAATCTAGTTTAAAGCCCTTTTGGTGAGCCCTGCCAACTCCTATGCCAATAACCTTTTCCCCTTTGAGACAGGTGTACCCCATCAGTCGCCAGCAGGCCTGGTGTCGTGTAAACTGACCCGTGGTCCAAAAACCCAAAGCCCTGACACTGACACCAGGCTCAGAGCCAGGTATTGATCTGCTGGCTCTTCCTGTTTTTTCCCTCATCCTTCCCTGCAACTGGAATAATAGAGGAGAACACTGCTTGTGCTCCTGATCCCTTAACTAGTTGTCCCAAGGCCCGGAAGTCTCTCTTGATTGCCCTTGGGTTTCTTGTTGCCAGTTCATTGCTGCATGTCTGAAAAATCAATAATGGGTGGTAATCTGAAGGACGTACCAGGGAGAAAAGCTTTCTCTTTATATCTTTAACCCAAGCCCAAGGGAGGAAGCAGACTTCCCTGAGAAGTGGGTCTGGTCTGAATATTGGGCTTCCGCTCCCTTCAGGAGGGAGTCACCTATGACGATGACCTATCTTTTTTTCTTTACTGAAGAGGTTTTGATGCAGGGTGTAGTTTAGCTTAACCTTAGCTACATGTCTGTGCAAATTGAATCATCATGGTTCGGTTCCACTTGCAGAGCCTCACACCTATTTTGCAAGGGTACCTGAGAAGGTGAGGGAGTTACTGAGGAGACACGCCTGCTTCACTGGGCAGGTACTTGCTCCTGTTGCCCCCTGTCCTCTAAGTTACCTCATTCGGCCAGGCAGAGAGAGGACAGGGAATCCTCTGTATGATGTGCCCTGTCTGCCTGTTGGGCCTGTCCCAGGGAAGGTAGGCTGCAACTCCAGCAGTCTATCTCCCTCTCACACTCCCTGATAGCTCTCAATCTACTTACCTCCTCTTGGAGCTGCACCACTAGGCAGAGGAGTTCGTCTACCTGGGCTAACCTCCCACAGGCGCACTTACTGCTGCCACCTGATACTGGCATCAGAGCAGGGCACAGCCTGCAGCCTGACACCGGGTGATGGTGTGCTCCCACGAGAGCTCCATCTGGGCAACCGCCTCAATCCTGCTGGGTGCCAAGCTTGGGGAGGCCAAGGCTTTCCATTGGGTAGATACTATGGCTCCCTGGTCGAGCTGATACAGTCTCAGTGCCTTTCCACGCTAACTGCCACCCCACACTCCATTCCACAGCACTCCCCAGGGCCGCCTTTTATGGGAGTGAGGTGGGCACCATTACTGCTGGCCCCCCCCACCACCTCATCAGCAACCCTTGTGCAAGCTGCCTGCGCTCTCCCGGCCTTTCCCAGCTCCAGAAAGGTGAGGAGAAGCCTGTTTTTGCTGTGAACCCCCTCTCTCTTGCAGACATACCTGCACCGGACCTGTCCCTGGGTGAGCGACACCGCCAAGTGACATAATCATATTTGGGTCTGCTAAGTAAGATGCACACGAATCTAGATTAAATAAGTACAGTTAACAGAGAGCTAAACTTTGAAGGTTACTCTGTCTATTTAGAACTACATTGGGTTCTTATTATTCTTCCTAAACTGGTTTTCTCTTTTTAGTATCAGGGTGTTCAGTTGCTATCCTGAACTAAAAAGGGGCACACTAGGCATGGCTCCAGAGACCATGGAGTGCTCTCTGACAAATGGGCTGCATAAGCACTAATGCTCGCCTATACGAATCTGATACTATGAGATAATGCGTCTTCCTAAAACTTAAGGTTTTATTGAAAATGAAAGTTTTACTTGCTAAAAAANAAGACTAGAATTCAAAAATCCATACTTACTATACCAGAGCATTATCTATGGATTAAAACAAATTCTCTTTATGATATATATCATTAAATGACACTGAATTTGTCCAGGGACTTTTATGCTCTAATACTACCTCAAGCTCCTTTTGATCATTTGAATTTAGTCTTTTAGTTACTGTAATAGGTTTAGATTAGGTAAGTGGAAATATTCAGCACGGACACACTACCACATTCATTGCACTGATCCTTTGAGATTGGTGCAGTTAACATTTTTCAAATCTCATTCACAAAGAGCTTTATGTGAGCATAATGTTACTGTACGTTAAATCCAGCTAAGAGTGACATAGTTTAATGCTTCATAACTTCTCCAGCTTACCAGCCAACCGCACATAGCAAGCTCATCTGACAAGGTGATCTGTACATCATTGCTCATGGTGATTTATGCTGAAGGTTTGTAATTAAATTCCTTTTTTTTAGTGTGCTCCATGACCAGCATGCATAGCAACATGTTATCAGCCCTCAAGCTTCAGAGCTATACTAATTTTATCTTTCTATTGACACAGTAATAGGCTACATACAGAATGTGCTGATACCCCAAAGAAGCAAAAGTAAACACTAAATTCTGCTTTACTGAGAAAGGTATAATACACTGTGTCTCGAAGTTCATACATCCAATCTTGCTATGTTAACTTTCTGAGACCTGAAACTCTAGGGAAGGTGTCAAACGGACAGAAAAGAAAAAAGGTGATGTCCCTTGGACAAAAGCTTTATATTCAAAATGCATCTCATCTGCTTGCTACCGCAGGTTACTAGGAATTCATTGCCCCGGGATGGCTGTCTCTGAACTGGAATGTAGTCCATGATGCTGTGCCGATTTTTTGTCTCTGTAAACAGCCTCAGCTCCTATGTTGCTTATTCTACAACAGTAATAGGAGTTTCACTCCACTGAAAAAATGAAACAGGTGGCAAACAAGGAAGATTCACATCTAACAGAGATAAGTATAGATGCTGCGATAATAAAATCAAAAATTCCATTGCCAAAAAGAAAAAAAGGGCCTCCATCTTGATTTTGGTTTAAGGCAAAGCCCATTTCTTTAATATCACTCTTTAAAGATTAAAAGATTAACATGCCGGTTGCTTTATAAGTCATCGAGTACTATATTTGGTCATATATGAAAACATTTGTAATTAAACTGATGTCAGTTTATTAATATTTTGGACACGATATAAGAATTCATGTAGAATTTATAAAGGGTTAACAGGGGTAATAAGGAATGCTCATCAAGTGTTATAGGTAACTACAGATTCAAATAAGTTGAGGGGTGCTTATTATGATCATAGAGCTCCTTCTGTCTGATATTTACCTATCAGACATGTAATATGCTCCCCACATTCACAAATCTTTTATAAAACCTTTGCAAGGGGAAATTTAAATATGAAGCATATCCAGCTCTTTAAACCCAAGGAAACATTCAAAATTTACAGAAATTAAATTTAGGGTTTAGGCCAGTTTCTTTGATGCTTTATACCAATACATTATTAACATTTGTCCCCTTATTTCATTTCAAAACATTTAAAATATTTTAGCATAGGTGAGTTTGGGATTAGTGGCTTCTCATCTGAAAAGGTAATCTTTGAACAATACAATGTCAGACACAGTCTAAGCTAAGACTGACTTCTAGCTGAGGCAGTTGTAAGAAACTGAGATAAAGGGGTATTTTCAAATCATGGTTTGCATTTTTTTTTTGCTAAAACAGACTTTTGGTGACAGCAGTTTTCCATCTTATTGACAAACTTTGCTTACTTTGATAGAAAGCTGCTTCTTGCTGTAACTCAGCTGAAATTTGAAGTACTATATAAAGATACTATGCTGTATTCAACTGTCTCTACCAAAAAATTTCTGTTGCTTTACAGTGGAACTCAAAAAAAGGGAAATGTACAGGTGCTAAATTTTAAAACAAATGCTAAAAGTAGAGTTTCCACAAAGAAAACTCTCAGGGATATTGCACACAGGATTCAATCATCTTTTTCCACCTCACCCAAACCTCACCTATGTAACGCCAACATTTTGGTAGGAGTTAGAAACCTCATGTTGTTAAGTAATACCTTCATAAAGATATGAATAGTTTATTAATATGAGAGTGTAATCCTGTAATTTTGTGTGATGGAACCCTAAGTCCCTGATTAAGCTTCTGTTTTCTACCATAATACAGTGCTGAGAAAGAATTATAAGCAGTTCACAGGTCAAGTCATGGTTACAAAGACAGTAAGACAATCCAATAGTCAAAAGGCACAACACCAGAGGTTATAGAAGCTACAAGTAAAGACTAATGTGGTGAACTCCTCGTATGTCCAGAGTCTAACTTCTGGAAACAAAAAAAACAACAACAAACATCTGATCTGCATTAATAAAATCCCTTCTGTCTTTTTTCATGATTCATAGGGTTAGAATTGGAGAGAAAGGGGGAGAGAGAGGGAGAGAGGAAGATCAACCAAAACCACCAAGCATGCGTTTTAACTACAAAAAAAAACCCCAAAACAGCCAGTCGTAAATCTGCTTTCCAATAGAAATTGGTCTAACAGAAATTAAGTTTGTGCTGATTTATGTGAAAGAGCGCACTTTCCTCTTGATACTCTACTGAATGATAAACTGACAAGTCATAAGACTGCCACCTAAAACCCTGGTTAGCTATCAGAGAAGTACAGAGTAATTTAGGTTGGAATTGACCTCTGGAGGCCATTTACTGCAATCCTCTCCTCCACACAGACACAATTTCAAATTTGAATCAAGTTGCTCAGAGTCTTGCCCAGTCAAGTTTTAAAAAAACTCCAAGGATGGAGTTTCCACAACTCAGGCAGGCTGCTCTGGGGATTAATCAGTCTCACTGGGAATTTTTTTTTTCAAATCAGAATTTTCTTTGTTGCAACCAACTTGTAACTGCTGTCTTTTGTCCTATTCATATCTCTCAAGGGGTTATTAGTACTTCTGCTAAATCAGTCTTACTCAACCAAGATTGCCTTTTAAAATGACATAATGTGGAAAATTACTTCATTATGTTATTTAGTAAACATTGTATTTGTTTTCTGTTTGGAAAGTACTCTGTAGATTAAATATACCAGCAAATAAACCCAGTACCATTTCTGTGAGCTTGTTTGTCCATGGCATTATTTTATTTTTCCTGGCAAATCTCTAAGAAGCCTTTCTTACACAATGTTGGCAGTCATTATTATAAGAAATGAAAGAAGATGCTGTGTAAAGTACCTTGAAAAAAAATAAATACATAAGTGGAATGAATAGCTATACGATCTGAGAAGCACTGAGAACTGAGTAACTTTTAGTAAACTTCAGTGTGAGTTGTACTTTGGAGATGACAGAAGTGTTAGGGTATTGCACTTTCATACACAAAGTAGAAACAGTATTGCTTAGAAGTGTCAGTTTGTATTTCTGCCTATATCTATTTTTGCGTATGTTGGTACAACTGCAGGTACTGTTAATAACAAATCTGAAAGATGTAGAAATTGTTTTCTCTTTCCCTTAGAACAAGAAATGAAAAATTCATATTATTGACAAAAACTCTGCCCAACTGTGGACCAAATAAAATTTGTTGGGAAGCATGTCCTACTCACAAGCACAACAAAAAGCATGGCAAAATACTCCCAGCATGAGTATATCGCTTTCAGGATGTGACCCTGTAGGGTGTTTAAGAATGGAAGCAAAAAAGTTTGGTTTTTTTCTTTGTGGGCTTGTTTTTTTTGTAGCTAATTGTAAGAGTGATTTTATTTAGCTCAGAACATGTCAATCAAATGCAACGCCTCCCCCCAAAACCAACAAACAACTATACACAGAACCCATGTGCCTCTTTTCCACAATGAAAACAGAAAATTGCTCATGGATTTTTAAAACCAGATTTCTGTTATGGAAACAAAACAAATCAACAAGAAAGCTCCCACAGAGCAGCAGGGTCAGATAAATTTAGTCCTCATTTAGGTGAAAGGAGAATTACAAAATGAGTTGTGCTCCTTCCTTCACATTCAGACTCCTTCTCCACTTGAAAGAAGTTGTTATTCCACATTCAGACCAGTACTGGCATACTCCAATAGAAGTCATTGCTTTTCATTTTTTGTTTACAAAGAATATATGTGGGCCTCCATTTCTGACTGACGCACATTTTCCAGGCCTAACACGATTTACATACAAGGGTTAAAAAAAAGAAAAAAACAAAAAGAAGATTCCTCCTCCCTCTTAAAATTATGAGCTCAGATGAGTTTGCTAAATATTAAATAAAGCACAGTAACAATGAAACCTCAATTCTGAGCAAGGTTGCTGGGTATCCCAAGTATCTGCAGCCTGGTTATGTTGTGTCCCAAAATCCTGTTTATTCTGCAACCCAAAGAGTTAGCACGACTGAAAAAATATCTATGTGAATATTAAGAGAGTCTCTCACATGGTGTCATTACAGCTTAACTAAGAACAGAACTGTTCATCTACACAGGCAGACATCATGTATTGGCTATCTTTAACTAAATTAACTGCAAAATAAATATGGAAAAAGACCAGTTCTTGGAAGGGAAGTTATGGGGCAAGAGGGGAAACAAATACAATAAGGGTATTTATATCAGATTTCCAACAGTCAAGTGTGAAATTAAGCAAAACTATAAACTCAGATATGCATACACACATATATGGGAGCTCTAGGAGTAAGAACCTATCTAGATATTATGAAATAAATGAAAAAAAAACCACCTCCCATAAGCATCAGTAAAGCTAGGAAATAAAAAGAGCTAAAGTTAAAAAAAAAAAAAGGAAAAAAAACTTGACTGAAATATACTGGTTAATATAGAGACCCAAGAAGAGAGGAAAAGGTCTGTTTGACTAAAGACTAGTGTTTGTTTATTCAGGAAATGGGCACAACTCAGTTTTGGTATAATTAGATTAATTGAATCATAAACATTTTTTGTCAAGTGAGGATGTTTTCTGTATTGAATTAAGCACAATTTTTCTCCCTTTTCCAATTGTTTGGTAGTAAAAGGTCCCAGTAATATTTTAAGAATTAAAAGTGGGATTAGTGTGACTGGCAAGGGGGAGCAGTTAAATATGAATCATTTATTATTTCAGTCACATGCAGGTATCCAAAGAGCTCTGGAATATAAGTATTATACCATTTGGAAAGAGTGAAGTGGCATACACAAAGCATCCCTTCTTAATCTGGAGCTTCCATGGACCATGTTTTGTACGTTTAACAGAATGATTAAAATTAAGCTTCCACTAAGTATGTTTTAAACTGTGTTGTTAGGGTGCAAAACCAGTAATTTTTTCACTTGCTCAGACAATTAGGTAAACCAAGCCAGAATCATGACCAGCTAAATCTTGACATGAAAACTGAATCAAGAAAATCATAAGAGAAGCTGAAAAAAATATTGCTTTTTAAACTCCTTATCTTTTTTTGGTCTAAATGAATGGTTAGCTTAAAAAACAAGCCTCAATTGATTAACTTTTAACTGAAATTTGATTTTCTGGAGATGCTGCTAGAAGAGGCATAGTGATGTTCAGTTGAAGCTAATACTTCTTAAGCCTATTATGATCTTCAAAAGCAGAAGATTAAACATCAGTAATTTTTGCCAAGTTAGAACCTCTAATTGAAAGCATGGGTGTGTACAATTTTTATATGTACTAGCCCAGGATTAAAAATGAGGCATGAAATCCTATACACCCTTGGGAAATGGTTGAATTCAGAAGCTGCTTTCAATGACTTTTTAGTCAGTGGAGCAGTGAACTGAGCAAGAGTTGTGTGACCTGTATTTACTGGAGATGCACTCCGGTGCCCATCACCATGCATAGTACTGAGCCTAGTATTTAAAAAACCAATTGCTTATAAAATGAAAGACCAATCTTTTCACTCTCAACTGTGAAACTCACTCCTTGTCAAAACAAATAAATAAACAAACCCAGTCTCTATTCCTGTCACTGAACTAAAGCAAAAAACCTTCTGGAGACTGACCGTGTTAGTAAGACTTAGGAGTGAGCTCTGATGCTGCTTTCTTGCACATATACAAAATCAAGCATCACCAGCCAGACTGCCCCACAGAAATCTGCTTTGCTATGGAAGAATGAGTGCTTTTAGACGTGTTTGTGTGTAATCCCTGCTGACGACAACACAATTTATGGGCTAATATGGAGAAAAGAAACACCATTCTCCCTGCCTCTGCCTTAGCAAATGCAGACTTGCTGCTTGTAAAACAAACTATTAGTACTGTTTTCTTAAAGGCTTTTAAACATTTAAGTATTTCATGAACACTGCAAACAGAAGGAAAATATTATTTGCAGGCAAGGGTATTAAAACAGTTGACAAGCACCAAATTCATTTTTTACTTGGAGACTTTTTAATTTAATTCTGGCTGCATTTACATGTAAATTCACCATGATATAAGAACATAGATCTTGGCTCAGGGGTGAAAAATACCCGCCAGACAATTTATCTTTATTACATGAAAGGAAAAAAAAAAGGATTACAAAGTGTCAGAAATGCTATGGAACATCCTTTTCCAGCCAAAAGTTGGTAAAAGAAGAATCAGGATCAAAAGAGTGCAGTGTTCTGCATTTCCAGGAGACAAAGCATTTCCCACCATGTCTGTACTTCTATAGAGGACATAACATCAGGGACGCAGGAAAGTCCTGCTCTGCAGAAATAATCCCCAGAACTGGGAATCTGCTGAGATATTGCTTATCTATTGCTCACCTCATCACTCTGGTCCTTGCAAAATCCTGTTCCCAGAAACTACAGGTCATCTTGAGGAAGCATACAGAAGCCATCTCACTCCCCAAGTAATGTAATCTGCATTATAATCAGGTGCAACCACTAAGCAGTTCTGCAGTGCTAGAGGAGGATATTTTTACCTTCCATTACTGCTGTCAATGGCAGAGATCTCAGCAGATCTCTGGCTCACTCCCCTTCTGGCAGTCCTAATGGACCTCTCAGAGAAATGCCTCACCATTATGATCACCTAAATAAATCCCCTTCCAATTGACTGGTAATCAAATTTTAGCTTCAGGTATTGGAATCTGTAAGTGGGATTAACTGCAAAAGACATACATCCATGTTCTTTGGTCTCCAAAGGCTTCTGTTTGCTTCTGAGTTCAAAGTTCTGCTCTTAAGTAATAAAAATGTTAATGGGTGATTGCTTTATAGTAATCCTTCAATTTGCAGTCATTCCAGATAACTTGGAAACAACAGAGGAATGTAAACTAAATCTAGGTAAAAAGTAAATGTTTTAGAAACAGATTATACGTCCTCCTTTGTACAACACACCCTTAAGGGAGATCAGATCCCACAGGAAATGGCAATTTTAAAAATACACATGTTTGCAGGTGTACAAAAAAGCTAAAAGAAACCACTAGAAGCACTGAATCTTAGCAACATGAAGAAAAAGTTCTTTTTTCCTTGTAGTTTTTTGCTGCATTAAACTTGCACACTTAGTTGCAGCCTTCAGGCTTTTGAATTTTAGGAGACTGACAGAAGCCATGCTTGAAACGTAAAGCCTCAACAACTCTATTTTTCATCTGAGCTTGTATACATTCAGCTCTGGGCTCTCCAGCATAAGAAAGATACGGATCTGCTCGAGCGGGTCCAGAGGAGGGCCATGAAGATGATCGAGGGTATGAAGCACCTCCAATATGAGGACAGGCTGAAAGAGTTGGGGTTGTTTAGCCTAGAGAAGAGAAGGCTCCTTGGAGACCTTACAGCAACCTTCATGTACTTAAAGGGGGCCTACAGGAAAGATGGGGAGGGACTTTTTATCAGGTAGTGTAGTGATAGGACAAGGGGCAACAGTTTCAAACTGAAAGGGCAAATTTAGATTGGACATAAGGAAGAAATATTTTACAGTGAGGGTGGTGAGACACTGGAACAGTTTGCCCAAAGAGGTTGTGGATGTCCCATCCCTGGAGGTGTTCAAGATCAGACTGGATGGGGCTTTGAGGAACCTGGTCTAGTGGAAGGTGTCTGCCCATGGCAGGAGGGGTTGAAACTCGATGATCTTTAAGGTCCCTTCCAACCCAAACCATTCTGTCCTTCTATTCTGTATTAATACTTCTTTAACAGAAATGCCCCAAAGTAGTGGACCTGTCCAGCATTGCTCAACAGCTGCAAGGAAAGGCACAGCTTGGATAACAGAGAAGACTGCCATTTTCACACACGTATATCAAATCCTATTCAGGAGAATTTTCAAGAGACGAAAGTGGAAAATAAGAATTTTAAGGTGCCTTTTCATTTCCAGAACCTTAGTTATTGTGTTTGCAACTATACCTTGTTTATTTATTATTAATAAATTAAGAGGTCAACTATGTATATGTCAATATTTGCTACATTACAATGAGATCTTTAGAACAGCTGTATATTGCTAGTTTAATTTAAGAGGTATAAGACTGATCTGCATGCTGACTTTCTATGTGGGCAATCTGCCAAACATAGCAGATACACTGAAATGTCTATCATATCAACGGAGCAAATTATGGGAGTTTTAAGATCACAATCTGTATTTGTCTAAGTTCCTTAAAACCCTATTTCTTATTCCATAGTAGGGTAGAGGGACAGGGTAATAGGAAGACCGGGCATTTTCAAATGTATCTTTGGAGTGGTGATAAGGCATACCAAATAGCCCAAAAAGCCTCATCTTTGTTTTTCCTACTCCACCCTCATTGGGGTGTTTTTCTAGTCTAATTTAGAAAAGTTATTTAACATCCCTAGGTTTTCTCTATTCCTGATAATTCTTGATAATCTTGAGGTAAATGTAACAAAGACATGTAACTTAATAAAAAAGGTGGCTAGGTAACCCAAAAAAGCAAAAAGTCACCTTTCTTAAAAAGTCACCTTTCTTAAAAAAAATCTGTTACACTGAAATATATATACTTTTTAATTTCTATTTTCTGTTCAAAAAGGGTGAGTAATAAGGATATACAGTGTACCTTGCATACTATCCATATATTTACATACTAATCAGAAAACCTTCCTTGAACAACATTAAAACCTTTCGAAGATTCAGAGAAAGACTTAATCTGAGACAGGCATTTTGGACATTGATTTTCATTTGATAATTAATCAGTCAGGATAATCAAAGACTCCAAAATTTTCAAAGCACAGTCAGAATATGCCCAGTTTGTTCTTCATGCTCAAATTCCCATTCCACTTCTTTTGGATGTCATAGATACACTTCTACTGTTTCACAAAGGGAAAAAATAATTTTGATCTGCAGGTGCAGCATTAAAGGTTGTTTCAAATATGACTGCACCTGTATAACTTATAAATCTCCCTTTTTGGAACATTTCCTTGCAAGATTTTTAAGATTTCAGAAAAAAAAAAAAAAAAGAGAATTATTTTGGTATCCATGTGGCCTAGATTGTAATGCTTGAATGTTTATGAGTTTCTTTCACAAAGAAAAAATACTCTGTGATGAGGAAATTACAGAATAGGAACTTGCTAGCAATGGTTTTCTCTTTTCTTCGCTCCTTTGATGATATTAATCTTTAGTTATCTTTAATACAATACTATATTTAGAGTGAACAGCTGGCAATTAATATACAGATGTAGAGAGGATTCATTTTCAGCCTACTGTATACTTAATGAAAGGGACAAGGAAAAATGAAAATAATTTTTCTATGCAAAACTGCATGTTTGTGACTCAACAGGCACGGAGTTTTTATATGAACTGCTAATGACACAATCAAGGGTATAAAATCCATTGCGCGAATCCAGAATAAAAGCAGCCTATTTTTTACTTTTGAAAAATGCATATTGTTGTGTTCTCTTTCCCCATTTTATTTATGAATAAATATGTGGGTAATTATTGTTCCTACATGAAGCACTACATAAATTCTACACTGAGATTATCAATCTACCAAACCACAAGTGATTAAATGACTTTTGCATCTATATTCGTGCTTCCATAAACCCATATGTTGATGGCAAAGCTTGGGGTTTTTTTTGTAAATATTGAAGACAGTCCTAGATTAACACACAAAACCAGGAGGAATTCAAGCAAAACAGAATTTTACATGTTCCTCTAGCTTTAGCAAGGATGACAAGATATTAAAACCCTCTTTTGGTTACTGTCATTACGAAAGCAAAAGGACCCAAAACGAAAGGGTACTTTTTTATTTACCAGTCTACAATATCATTTGTCATGAATACACAAAGGCTTAGCAAGTATTGGCCATGTTTTTATCTACCCTAGGGAACTGGAAAACTGACAAATTTAATCATAAATCTAAGATTTTGCATTAATTAATTGTACTCTCTTGGAAACATTCTACTCAATAAACTTTTATTTAGAAAAGCTAACTATGCATTTTATCTCAGGACCTGTCTACTGTTTGAGTAAGAATCACAGTATTGTCTCCTCCAAAGACCTACAGTGCAGGAAGAACTGAAATAAGTTTCACAGGAATGAAAGGGCATTAAGCCTAGCTCCCCACTGGCACGGACAACTGTCTCATGCATTATACCCTCTGGCTACCTTACATCAAATCATTATAAACTTGAAGTCAATATATATACATCATTCTATCTTAGTTAACTTCTTGCAACAGCTGAGCAAGCGAACATCTCTTTCAATCAGTTTCCTACACATCCACCTCTGCTCTCCTTTCCATTACTGTTTTTCGTATGTTTTAAAGAACTTCAAACATCCATGGCTTTGTTCATTTTTCCTTTAAGTCCAGACAAACTCTCTTAGGATTCTCTAAATCCTCTCCCTTTACTCCGTTTTTTTCTTCCATGGACTCTCTCTTATCTCCAATTCCTTCAAAAGGGTTAATACCAAGGAAGGAAATTGAAAGTTTTAGTTTGATGCCACCAGCAGGAAAACAGGTTTTAACTATCTCTGAGACACTGGAGTTTCCACTTCAGCCTTAGATTTAGAATTCAGATTTCTTTCAAGTTTTTCATTTGTATAGAGCTGGTGGGCTCTATTTCCGAGATTAGGAAGACAAATTTAAATCTACATTACCTACTTTTCCATGTATAAATTTTCAACTCTCTATTGGCCTATCTGTTATGTATATTGTACCTCCTCCCATGTGATTTCTCACATCAAAACATCACTATGAAACACTGGTAACTAGAAGCCATCCTCCATCCATTGCTATCTATGTATACATTAGAAGAACAGTAGGAGAGCAATTTAAGAAAGCATTCTGTATTGAGATACTGGTTTTATACAGATTAAAAACTGATCGCTGATCACACATCTCTCAGCCAAAATAATTCATCATGATTGTGTTGCAATTTCAAATGAATGACATAATTTCCAATGTATTAGCTACAAAGCACTAACAATAACGAGTAATTCTTGTGCATTGGAAAGTATTCTTAACATAGATTCGCAGAAACAAAAGAAAAACCCCATCATGATTACTTTATAAAGGAAAATATAGTATAACAAAGTAGTCTATTGGTTAAGATGACACATGAAAATGAACAGAAAAGGGAGCTTCTAAGCTATGCTTTCCTAGGTAACAACAGACATATAAAAATATTTTATTTTCTACGTAGATTTCTGTTGCACTCTTATATTTACTATTATATGCACAATGTCTACCCCAGAAGTTGAAGTTCAAACAAAAGCGCGTTGAAATTATTGTTCATATATAACTGCAGAATGCTTCACCTTTTAGACCATTATGACCTACACGTCCCTTTCTTAAAGTTTTTTCCTATGCTAGAATTACCTTTTCTTGGCTCTCAGTAGCTGGTAGGCAGGGACTTATTGTGCCTCCTGAGTGCACTAGTGTTTGCCTACTTCAGTTCAACCTTCTTCATTCATTACTAAAGAGGTATGATTCAGGAGGTGCCATTCTTCCCCCAGAGCACCTACTGAAACAGTATTTCAGTAAAATATAAAAGCAAATAGTACTGCTAGAAGAATTGTTTTAAGGGAAACAGAGCAGGTCTAAATCCCTTGCTGTCATTGCAAAATCCCACTACAATTTTCACAAGACTACAGGCCTCTATAAATTCTCTTTGAGCTCCTGTAAGTTCTTCTCTTGCTTCCTCTGGATACAACACATCCTGCATTACTGTATGGAAATTTATGGCATTAGTCTTCATTTCTTGCATCCATACAATTTCAACTGAAATAAATGTTCAATATACAGAATCAAGAATAAATAGAATGATCAACATAATTTATCACTGTCTGCAATTTGCTGTTCAGTATTAATAGGCAGTTGCTAAATAGTTTTAATTCTGCCTCTGCTAAGTGCAACACAATTCTTACATTAAATTTTAAATGAATGATACAAAAGATACACAACTGAGTACTCGTGTTTAAGAGAAGCCCTAGATTTACTGGTATGCCTCCTTTTGCAGTTCACATTTTTGTGGCTATTCAGTGCAATTAGAATATCTTTTAGCTTTCAAAACAGCCTTCAGACTTGACTGCACCTCTATACTGGTAGGGGTGTAAGCAAATGAAAAGGCCAGTTGGGCCCCAGGCTGAGGTTAGGCTGACAGAATAGGACATGCAAAAATGGTAAACAGGACATAAGAAATTACCAGACATGTTAAATAGTGAAGTGAGAAGCTGACAAAAGTTACAGGTAGTGCCATGAGGGATGGCAGGATTTCAACAGCGCTTAAGCGGACTAATGTGAGAAACAGTCACACTTCACAGATCACAGATGGGAAGCACTGGGGGCCTTTGGGGAGTGGAGTCTTGCAAGGCCAGCAGAACCTTGGTAACTCTCCGTGATTCCGTGTAAGCCAAAATCATCCAGGCAGAAATATTAGAAATAACAAATGTGGGTGTAGATGTAGCAAAACTGGGAGCAATGGGGAGAAAGTAGTTACTAAAGAGTTGTTTATCTGGGAGGAGAGCAGAGCAGAGAAAGGGAGGTACAAAGGTGTCAAAACGAGAGAGTCAGGAAAAGGGGTAATTAGAAATGCAAACCACACAATCAGTGCTGTTTTGGGGGCACCTGCTGGAGAGCTCTGTGCAGCCTCAATCAGGACAATAAAGCCATCCATGTTCTGACTGTATCACACAAGTCAAACCTGCTTCCATGGCCAGGACCGGAAGCAAAGAGGTGAAGGGAAGGGTCCATGGCTATCAGGAAGACACACACATAAACAGGTTGAATGTACTGGTATGGCTGTGTTGGTGGCTGTTGCAGGTCTGATAGCATCAGCATCTACCCCAACACTTCCTAACATCTACGAAGTCACAAAAAATTTCAGGCATCAGTGCAATTCTGTGGCTTTCAAAAACTCAATATGAGGTTTCGTTATCAACAGGATTGTTACACAGAGCAGCCTTATATATAAAGTCATACAGCGGCATTCTAGTCTCAGGACATGATGCTTCAGGACACTTACTGAAGTATTTCTTTATTTGAATCTTGTTGTCCATTTTCCAACTCCAGGAATTATAAACTTTAGATACTTATCCTTCAAGTTTAAGGAGCCCAACTATTTGCAAGGAAATGGAAATAAAGGAAGCTTTTGAAGTACAGGGAAATCTTTGTTCAAAGGAAACCAACCCAAATCACCTCATTATCATAACATTTTCAGCAGGCCGCAGGCAGAATTGACCATTTCTTTCCAAGGTAGTAGGAAGCCAAATGTAACAGCCTTAACCGGTCCAGCCAGGAAAACAACATTTCTCCTTCTAGAAATGAATGAAAGTCAGGTGGTTAGACCTTGAGCTTGGTCTTCTTTACTATCTGTTCCTTAATGTGCCTCAAATACACAGAGCATTGTTCTACAGAGAAGCAGGTTCATTACCAGCCACAACTAGACGCTATTCCTGCCAGCCACTTTCTTACATGGAAACTGTAGTGTTTGTGATGAGAAAGTGCATGGGTGTCTTCAGGACAGTTTTTGTTACTGGTCTATAACAAATTCTGTGTGCTTCGTAAGACCACTGAAGAAACTGAGAAAGCATAGAGCAGAGGAACAAAATAAATGGTTTAGGAGAAAAATAGAGAATTTTTTTGTTTGTTTTTTTTTTGAGACAGAGACTGAGCATCTAACTACGAACACAAGTGGACTGCTATTTTAACTACATTTCATTTATATTCAGCTTCCAATCAAGTTGAACTGATGTCGTGGTTTGGGCCAGACTGGCCACTGAGATGAATGAGAGGTGATCACCCCCACCTCTCTCTCCAAGGAGAGGAAGGAGAGAGAGAAAGAGACTTATGAGTTTAGAAAAAAACTAAACTACTTAAATGAAAAGATTAAGAAATTTTAAAAATAATAATAAAAAAGAAAATAATGGAATAGATACAATATATACAAAACTGTATCAAGATCCCAGGATGACGATCGTGTCACCGACAGGCACAGGGAAAGTCCCAGACTGGACTCAGTGACAACTGGAACTGGATTCCAGATCTGGATTCATGAATGCATGGATCAGGATCAAAGGCGGACAAACGGACAGAGTCCTCCTCGGACACCAGCCATTGAAGAAAGAGGGCTGACCCTTTGATCCCTCAGCTTTTATAGTGGGCATGATGCAGAGGGGGTGGAATACCCTGTTGGTCAGTTTTGGGTCACCTGTCCTGTCCACTCCTCCCCGCAGGTGCAACCACTCTATGCTTTTCCACTTCTGACTCTCCAATGGGCCACATAACAAAGTTATCTTGCCTTGGGTGTTATAACAATAAGTATATGCAAGAGCCTCTCCTCATACCGTTCCGTGGCACAAATTACAAATAATCAGCTCTTATCATTCTGAGAATGAACAGTCTCTCCACAATACACTGTTAATTTCAGAGAGCTCAGTTAGTTAGGAGAGGCTTACCTAGAAAGTAAAATTACTGAAAGGAAAATAGGTTCTGTTTTACCTCAAACCAGGACAACTGACTAGTGACTTGTAATGAGACACACAATGCATTTCATAATACAGTCTCTATATTCACAACGTAACACAAATGTCTTTTAACTAAGTCAAATAAATAAATCCCTATGAACTCCAATATTACCCCAGCAGAAAAAAAAAATCCACCACCACCCCAAATAAAAACCCCAATGAAAACAAAAACCTGTAACTACAGGCTAATTTCAAAGATAAGAACCAGTACTTTAAACAAGTCTGTTACATGGAAAAAAAATGGCCTTCCTCGAAAGGTCTTTTGGTTAGGATATTAATTGTCTGTGAGACCATAATAGGATAAAAACAATAGCAGAGGCAGACAGTGTGATTCTAATATCACTTATTGCATATATTAGTTTCTAGTAAAACAGAGAGGGCAAAATGAAATCACTTTCTAATTTTAAAAATTAATTTATGTCTTTATGAAACATAAATATGTTATGGACAAGATTGAGACCATGTAATTGAAAATTAATTTTGGCATGGAATGGGATAAAGGCAGGGCTAAGACTTCGGGATGACTGTTAATGAAACCATAATGCAAATCAGCATATAAACATATAAGAAGGTGACCAAACGAGACACAATTTTTTTTTTTTACCAAACCAATTCTAAAGTGAGTGCATAACTAATGTAATTCCAGAGGTCATTTATGCACAATCTATGACTCCTTCTTTATGAAGAGGTCTATAATGTCACTATTCAGAAGACTGGTACTGTTTTAAAGAGCATTCTCCCTGAAAATGGATTCAATCTTAACAAAGGTAACCCATTAGTTTTAAAAAAGACAACTTCTCTTCCACTTTCTGCCTTACAAAATGTATATAAAATCACAGTGGCAACCAGAGCATAGAAAGGACATTAGAAGAGTATGTATATATTTTTATTTTCTTTAATTTACAGCTAGCAAGAAGGGGTTGTGTCATATAACCACCTATCTTTCTACAGAATTCATGAATAGCAATTTGGAAAGCATTAGAATAAATGCATTTAAAATACCATTTACTGTACAACTGGCATCTTTTTATTGTCCTACATTCTTCAGAATAGTTATTTATTGGTACAGTGATAGATGGTAATACACTGGGATACCAAAACAAGTCTCTTGCCTTTCACTAATTATGTGTCTGGGGAAAGGCAAAAACTGGTTGCTGTGAGACTAAGGGTACCAACTTTGTTTCTCACCCTCATATACACCTCATGAGTAAGGTCTATGTTCTCCGAGCTTCTCTGTGCAGATGTGTAAGTCCAATCACAATCTTTTCCATCAGAAGCAGCAAAACCTCTCTATTTTTCCCATGTTACTTGGTTTCTTACATCCTAGCATCCTGCCTTTGAAAGGAGAATGATTCTGCACAGTTTGTATTTAAAGACGTCAAATGTTTATGGAAAGCATTCTTAGTATAGCCTTTCTGCAGGAAGAAAGACTGTCCTTTTCCTTAAGATTGCCTTTTAAAACGTTGCCTGTTCCAATTTTTGCAAGCTGGCATACCCTAAGGACTAGAGCTGTTTGGTATCCCGTAGAAGGGCTACACTGACATATTTGGAATGCATATTGGGTGTTTCATCATAAATATTACTTTCAGTTTTAGGTACATGGTAAGGAGACAAGTTCTTTATCAGCTATTCCTTCAGTAATGTCCAAATATATTGAACATATATGAGGATTCCAAATAAGACATCAATCTAAATTTTTATTATAAAGTTCTTACTATCATAAAATCCCATTTTCAGTTGCTTAGACCATTCCCAAATTTTAATTATTTTAGCAGAAATGTTCTGTGATAGCTGTTTGCTTCAAATTACTACTTTTCTCTCAAAAAGGTTTCAGGCAAAACAATGCAGCTTTTTAAAAGGGCAAAGATAAATACAAAGCTTGCCTAATACAATCTGAGGCTTTTTTTAGTAATTCAGAAACTTCTGACTAAAACTGAAATTTGGGAGGAAATTACTTTAATAACAGCTATATATCATTTACTTCTTAAGTTTAAATATTTTTTCCTGCTTTTACTCACAAACTATCTTCAGAAAAAAATAGAATTTGTTGACTAACAAGACTTGATCAAAATTAATGGCCAAGATTTCAGAAAAATTCATCCTAGTATATATGCTAAAACCCAGCACCCACTAAAACTAGAAAGAACCAAGCCATCCCCAGAAGGCAGATGGGTGATCACATCAATTTATAAGAATTAAGACTTTTTTCTTTTTTTTTTTTTTCATTTTGGCTGCTGCAAGGCAAGAAGTCCATCTCTCCTCTGCCAGTTACTTTCTTCCAGATAGCAAGCCCACTGATTGAAGTACAGAAAGGAAGAATTGGACAAAGATTTTAGAGGAGGTATGAAAAAATAGAATCAGAATAAACCACAACTACATTGAAGTTGTTGAGAGAATGAGCAAAAATGAGAGTGGGGGAGGAGAGAGAACTGACTAGATAGGACTAAAAGTGAAAGCTAGAAACATCATGGGAGGCCAAGAAGACTGGATGCAGGAGAAAGGAAAGAGACTGCGAACCAAGGGAATCCTGAAATTTTGGAAATCTTATCTTGATGAAGCTGTACCAGGAATGAAGATGACAGAGACAGATGCAAGACAAATCAGAACAGAATCTGTAGTACCAAGAGAATGAAACTAGCTAGAAAAAAGAGTAAGAACACAGAGGAGAAGTAGGTTGAGAAGAATGGATTGAGACTAGATGATGAAAACAGGTGTAGGAAGGGACTGTAAGGTCATGAAGAATAATACATGTGAGGTAGATAAAGCACACAGGATGAGTCAAAGAAGGAACACAGAGCTAGCTGGACAAGGAAATGAGAAACAGCCTACAGGAAAACAGATAAATTTAAAGTCTGCTTAGCAAATGGGGCAGCAGACAATTAACTCAGGAACAACATAAAGGAAAGCAAAATAATTTGACACGTCTAGGAGGGAAACAACTAAAATACTTGGTTAAAATGGGATACATTCCTTTCTAGACCCCAGAAGAACCAACAATTTCTGATTTCTATCTGGGCGTGGGCTGTACACAAAATGACAATGAACCAGACTGCCTCAGCTTTGGTCTGCAGGATGGAGGCAAAATTTTTAATCATGCTAGCGTTGTCACAGTGATTCCATTTCATGTTTTTTTTCCATGTTTATCTAGGGTGGTGCCACAGCAGAGCCTCAGGTTACAAAGGTGTTTCATGTAGGATTTTCCACCTCATTTGTTACAGAAGTTGGAAGGCATATGTAGGAAAGTAGTAAAAAGGAAAGGTAAGCACAGGTAGTGAAAAATTGCTGCCTTAGATAAGCGGATATCTTTCTTCTTACTTCTACCACAGAGTTTCTACTTGATGGTAGCTAGTAATAGAAACCATATTCCAGGTGGTTACCAACTACACAGTCCTCATTTTCAGGGTGACTTGATATGACAGGGATCTAATACATAACAGTGCTGAGAGATGTAAATCAGGACACAAAATGCCACATCACAACCAAGGCAGTGCACATTACTGGATGTTTTTCCCTTTTACTTTTGTGCTTCAGCATGCCACGTGCAGCCGCAGATGAAGGGGATTACAGATGTGAAAAGAAATAAAGAAATCTCTGTAAGGCATTTTCATATGTACCATACGGAAGGCCACATGGAAATTGGTAATTATGTACTTACAGCAATAAATTAGGCTTATGGCTACATTTCTGAGTGACAAAGAAAAAAATAAAACATTGAGTAACCACTTATTAAGTATGCACAGACCATTTTGTGCACTAAATGAAATGGATTCTTGCAAGGCATATAGGAAAGGAGAACAGTTATTTAATGAGACAGCTACTTACTGCGTACACTAAATGGGGCTAAACTAAAGTTGCAAAAGAGACTTATGCCTTATATTTCCTAATGCTTGACTTTGCAACCATAGCAGGGTTTTGCATGTCTAATACAAACATAAAACATGAGCATAATTGGAAATAATTGTGCTGATAGCCATATCAGAGTGCAACCTCAGTGGGGTTTTTCTACACTGAGCTCTTCTGTTACTGCTTGAGAAAGCCATTTGGAATCTATCATCTGTTCAAGAGATACAAAAAACCCAATTTCAACAGTTTATGGATTACAAAAGAATAAAGTTTCCTCCAGACAGACTTCAGTCAAATCACAGCAAATTCCTAACTGGAAATAGGGGATCCCCTTAAAAACAAAAGTAATAAAAATACATATCATACCCTCTTGTATTGCCTTTAGATCACCAGCACTGCAAAAGGAAAGAAGTTTAGTTGTTCTTCAAAACACAAGCTACGCTGTGATACCCAAAGGACTATTATTTTGACCAATAAGTATGTGATATTTGAGAGCAGGAGCAGTTTAAACTGCTCTGGTGAATACCCTGAAATGAACAACACATAGCAGGAAGTCAAAGAAGACACACACAAAAAAGACTGTAGTCTAGAAAACAAAATTTATTTCCATTGTTATATTGACACATAAGACAAAAAATGATCCTTTTACCACTATCTTGCAAGGAGATTTTTTAAAAATGTTTTTATAACTCTAGTTAATGTTATTCTTCCTATGAGCGGTATTCCTCCTAGTCACCTGATCAAAAAGATGATAATGAAGCACTTTTTTCTTTAAATGGTAGGAATCAGTGATTTAACTAAGGACAGTTGTTTTTCTCAAAACATATCCAGAGATTCTAGAGCCAATGGACTTGTTTCGATATTCAGTGTTCAATGAACTAAGCCTGCAAGATTCACTTCAATTTTTGTTTTAGTTATAGAAGTAAACATTTACATGTTGTTATGAAGGTATGATTATTTTTTTAGTTCATTATAATGAATTTCTAAGCCATGATTCAATGACAAAGTATTTTAAATAATTTCGCTCCCTGTCCTTCAAAATACTGACCTTTCAATGTGGCTGAAACATCTGTTTCAGGAACCACAGCTGTGAACCTGATCATAGAAAAGATTCAGATTAAAAGAATATTTTTACGGGCTCTTTCTAAAGCTGCATCTTGAATACACCAAAACTGCTAAAGAATTTTTTGCAATGTAAAATCCTGGACTGAATCTTCTTGCCAGAAAAATGCAGAACGTTCTTTCACTAACAAGCCAGAAAATTGCTCAGTCTCATGGAGACCTCTTTCCACTCTGGGATCATAGATTACTATTCATCCGTCAAAACAGCCTGGTTAACATGGTAGCTTCCCCCCCTCATCCTCTTATTTGTTGCTGCCATGGTTAATGCTCTTCCAGTCAGTTCCTTGAAACTCCTTATGAAGCTATGCTCTAAGTCAGATGACCAATGTTAAAAAAAAAAAAAAAATTATCAGTTNTATGAAGCTATGCTCTAAGTCAGATGACCAATGTTAAAAAAAACCCCAAATTATCAGTGATGTCTGAGAGCCCACAGAGAAGATGGGTCCACAAACACCTCCACTGGCAAAATGGTGGACATAACCTGGAGCTTAATTGGAGGCATCTGCCTTTGCCACCATAAAAATTGCAAGATATATCCCCAAATAACATGAGAAAACACACAGATATTCAGCTGTTTAATAACCATAATGCCAGTGAGAAATCAGACAGTGTGCAAGCCTGGGCAATGCATGAGGCCTGTAGTCCAGTTTCCTCCATGCATGAGACTAAGCCTAGAAGAGGTGGACATAGGTTCAGTTGCACAAATACATTTTTGTGTGCCTGGGAAAAATGGTAGAAATACACTAAAAAGGCAGGGAAGATCACACTGAGGCAGCTGCAGAACATTTTTAAGATGACAGTGATAAAAAGCTGAGGGAAAGTAAGCTTTTGTTACAATTCTGACTGAAAGAAACTTGAAAATGTAAGAAAAGAAACCATCTCTCTTGCCTGGTTCCCAGTGGGCTCAGGGCAATGGGACTCTGACCATTCAGTATAAACAAAGAGGACTGCACTGAAGGAATGCTAAACTGAACCAGTAGACAGCAGCAACCATCTCTGTTTTGAATGGAAACAGACTGTAAGCCTCTGAATTTCAGCCAAGCATTCAGGACAACCATCAGGGTGAAAATTTCTCACATTTTTAACACCAGTATTAGCCATTTTTAGACAACAGACAATAATATTTGAGTGACATGATTAGAAAAAGCATGTGAATGCTATAAATAAAGGCTTATCATTGATTTCTGTTGCACACCTACATTTATCACTTGCTTTTAATTTAATAGTCCATTGAGAAAGTGAGCTTTCTTTGGTCTTGTTGTTTTGAATTTTATTTTACTGATTCTCTTTAAAAAAAATCCAAAACCAAAAAACCCAAAAAGAAGACGCTGTAGTTCTTCACACCACATTTATATGAACTGATGAACTATTTGAAGTTCACACATCACTGAGATAATGAGGTGACTTTGCTACTGTTGCTTTGATTCAGGTGAACTGAAACATTTTGTTTCCCATGTATGGAGTGCATCTTTCTTTGTCCTTCAAACACACATAATACAATCTTTAAGTTATGTTAGAAGGAAATAAAAACAAGAAAAAAAATCATGAAAGTAAAACCTTCATCAGAGATCAAGACAAGTCTTAACTCTGGTCTTCTTATGATTGCCATAATAAAATAGCTACAGAACTTGCATATAAGAATAATTTATAGATGTGTATTAAGATGTGTAAATTTTACATCTGCATGACACAGGATGTAATTCGCGAACTCCAAAACAAAACACCTCTTCTCACTAAACTCAGGGAATGTATTTTTTAAGGGTACAGCACAGAATGCAGAACAGGTATTAGAGAGTATGGTTAGATTAGCCAAAAGGGGATCTGATTTATCTCATCACTCTTGATGACTTCAGAACAGTGCCTCAGTGGATGGAAGTGAGGCAACCCTACACTGGCATGTAACACAATTATATTAGCATCACCTTCACATAAGATGGACATAGTTTAGCTATGCTCTTCTCTAACCCTGTAATGATATTTTCCTTCTCATGGGAAAAGTACCTCTGGAATCATAAGGAAAGCAGAGTGGGGAGGTGAATCTATGATAACAACACGTGATGCAAAAAATGCAATCTCTTTTAAAAAATATCTATGCTAACTCTGCAGCAGCTTTTCGAAGTTTCTTTTATTTTTTTGCTGCTATTAAGGAGCAATTAAATCCTAGTTTCCAGGGACAGTTTGTCAAATCTCACTTTTAATCAGCAACACCTCTGAGTCTCTTCTTCCTTTAAGTGGAAACCTTAGAGTTAGTTAAATTTGGTTTTAGGATTTTTTTCCTGTTTCTTAAAGCCTTAGCTTGTGGATTAAGAATTAGTTGGCCACGCTTAGCCCAAAGGGACTCTCAAAAGCCAAGTTATTTATTTACAAAGCTACAGTTTATAAGGGAACTGCTGACACACTGCTAAATACACCAATACTAGGGTAACCGTGGGATATGACTGCATTTAGAAATATGCTTCTCTTCTGGCAGGGGAATTGCTTACTGCTGTAGACACTGCTTAACCTACTAATAATAATATAGTAATGACTGTAGATATCGTCTGTCTTTCTAAAATGCAGATATAAACCTAAAACAGAGTTTCATCTTCTAGCATCAAGAAAAACAAAAGGACAGATAAACACAAAGAAATAACTAAAAGCAAAGACAGTCCTACTGAACTGGTTTTAGTCATACAAACTCCGGAAGAGGATCCTCATTGCTGTAGCACAGGTTGCAAGAGACAACCTGTTTTCTACTGAAAGAGTTACCAACAAAACACGGGAGGAATGCAGCATAGAAGGAAATATCTGTACCTGCATGACATACTTACATAGTGAGCACAAGACACTGCATTTTTTTTCCTATTCTGGCAGGAACACTGCAACATATCTGCTCTGATGAAGCAGACAGCACTGAAGGACAGGAATGCAACATGGAAGAATATATGAATACAGACTGTATCTGACTGACAAACATTAAGTATAAGCACCAGTGATTATTAAGAAGCTTGCTTCCCTTCAGCATTTGCAGTAGTGGAACAGCTGTGGTGATTAAAGGACATAAGGACAACAAAATCCGTATGCAGAGGTAATAACTTTCATAAAGTGATAAAACTGGAGAACTGGACAGAGTTTCAGGCTTCAAGTTTGAAGAATGGACTCATCTTGCACTTTTGCATTGTTTCTTGTTTGTTTGTTTTTCCCAAATGAACCAGACGGTCTAATTGAAATAAACACATATAAACAAGTAAAGGGAAGAATGTTCCTGCTCTGTCAAGCAGCCCCTTTCTGGTATTATCACAGCGAGTCCCTGGCAATAACCCTAAAGTTCCTATTCCTCATGAGTCTCCTGAAGGAGAGAACAGCAGATCATCCAAGCAATCTCCAACCTCATCTCTGCCACCAGCTGAGCTGGGTTTCTCTTCTTGAAATCTGCTCTTAGCCTGAGATACCTTAACGATGTGATGGGATAGCAAATTGAATATGAACGTTTATTTAGTCAATGCAGTGAAGTTTCTACCCAGCAATAGTACCAAGAGACAGCATTTGCCCAAATCGACAATAGGGTTCCATCCAAAGTTCATTCAGAACTCATTATTTTCTAACAAAATGTATAAAGGTGTTTGGGTTTTGAGTGGAACTTTATATATAAGTATAGTCATTGTTTCATTTTAATAAATAGAATTTTTGCTTGTTAATATATCTTTATTAACATACTCAACGTAAATTATACAGTTTAGCCAAAGCCAGAATTCATTTTATCAAGTGAAAAGGAGTATGTGATTTTCCCAAAACTATGATGAAATTGCTGCCTATTGGGCTGAAGGTTTCAAATTTTGCTTTATAAAAAGATTTTTTTTGTATACAGATTACATCTGTAATTAGACTGCAGCAGAGAACAAGATTTAAATATTACATGGACAACGTAACATCTTCTATGCATTAAGATGCTGGAAGAATAATACATGTTTTTGAAAACAGAAAGTTTCATTCACACATGAAAAGCCATCTAAAAACTGTATTTTAACTCTAAATAATGGTAACAGTAGCAAATGATAATTTATGTTTACCTAAAAAATGTAAAGCCCTGATTTTACGAAGCACTGGATTTACTTTCCCTTTTGCTTTAATGTTCTCTTAGAATATATAAATAATTTACATTGTAAAGATGCATTTAAAAATACATTAACAGATTTGTTTTTAATGAGCTGTTGAGAGCTAGTGCATTTATCTTTCAGATGCTTACCATTATGAATATGTTGAGTGAGATAGTAATCCCTAGTAGTTAAACAGAAGTGGAGCAAGTCTGAGGTAATGGAAAGAATTCCATTTGATTTACCTAAAGCTCTTTGGAGTTTGTGCAAGCCCATGCTTGGTCACACCTACTCTTTTCAGACAGAGCATATGAGAGTACATGCAGTACTGTGCCTGGTAAGTGAAGTTTAATCTAACGAATCACCCTCCTGAGCGGGCAGGAGTATTTTTCAGAAACATTGAGGACCAAATTCAAAGGTAATTACAATGGATTTCTGAAGGGAAACCATATTGTGAGATACACAAAGACAGTTCACCATGGATTTTAAAAAATGCTTAATTTGCCTAATACACTGTTTAGAATATTTAGAATAAATATGAATAATGATTTACGTGTCCATCCTGCGTATAACACCATTATCTAGCAGTCGATTGCACTGTACATTGTTCTGTGGAACAGACCTGCTGCTCCCAATGGAGAAGCTGCCTCTAACTTCCGTGATGATGACTTGACATTAAAAATTATGCAATGTTAATGACATTAAAAATTATGCAATGTTAATAACATTAAACAGACACCGTTATTTATGGAAACAGTCTATATCTGTTACTGGTATTTGCAAACCAGCAGAGGTTAAACTACATAGCTTTTTTTCTGCTACCTATAGTATCTAAGTTTACCTAACCTGGCTTCTGATGTTAAGGACAATAAAAATAGTTTCTATAACTACATTCACAATAAAAGGAGGACTAAGGATAATCTTTGTCCTTTAGTAGATGGGGATGGAAACATAGTGACAAAGGATGAGGAAAAGGCTGAGGTACTTAATGCCTTTTTGCCTCAATCTTTAATGGTGAGACCAGTTGTTCCCTCAGTAGGCAGCCCCCTGTGCTAGTAGACAGAGGCAGGGAGCAAAATGAAGCCCCCATAATCCATGGGGAAATGGTGAGTGAACTGCTCCAGCACCTGAACAGACACAAGTCTATGGGATTCACCCAAGGGAGCTGGCGGATGTGCTCACCATGCCACTTTCCATCATTTATCATCAGTCCTGGCTAACCGGGGAGGTACCAGCTGACTGGAGGTTAGCAAATGTGACATCCACCAACAAGAAGGGCCGCACGGAGGATCCAGGGAACTACAGGCCTGTCAGTCTGACCTCGATGCCTGGGAAGGTTATGGAACAGATGATCCGGAGTGTCATTATGTGGCATATGCAGGACAACCAGGTGATCAGGCCCACTCAGCATGGGTTCATGAAAGGCAGGTCCTGCTTGACTAACCCCATCTCCTTCTATGAGGGAAAAGCTGTGGATGTTGTTTACCTGGACTTCAGTAAAGCCTTCGACACTGTTTCCCACAGCATTCTCCTGGAGAACCTGGTGGCTCACGGCTTGGATGGGTGTACACTTGGGTCACAAAAACCCCATGCTGTGCTACAGGCTTGGGGAAGAGTGGCTGGAGAGCTGCCCAGCAAAAAAGGACCTGGGGGGTATTGGTTGGCAGCCGGCTGAATTTGAGCTAGCAGTGTGCCCGGGTGGCCAAGAAGGCCAACAGCATCCTGGCCTGTATCAGGAATGGTGTGGTGAGCTGGACTAGGGAAGTGATTATCCCTCTGTACTTGGCACTGGTGAGGCCGCACCTTGAGTACTGTGTTTTGGGCCCCTCACTAGAAAAGACATCGAGGTGCTGGAGCATGTCCAGAGAAGGGCAACAAAGCTGCTGAGGGGTCTGGAGAACAAGTCTTATGAGGAGCGGCTGAGGGAACTGGGTTTGTTTAGCCTGGAGAAAATGAAGCTGAGGGGAGACCTTATCACTCTCTACAACTACCTGAAAGGAGTTTGTAGAGAAGTGGGGTCGACCTCTTCTCGCTCGTAACAAGCAATAGGATACGAAGAAATGGCCTCAAGTGGCGGAATCTCCATTCCCAGAGGTATTTAAAAGATGGGTAGACGTGGTGTTTAGGTACATGGTTTAGTGGTGGTTTTGGCAGTGTTCGGTTGATGGTTGGCCTTGATGATCTTAAAGGTCCCTTCCAACCTAGTCGATACTATGATTTTATTCTATGATTCTAAGAGGATTTCAGTCCCATCTCCACTCATCATTACATTCCAGATAATCAATACACAACCTGATATAGTTAATCTAGGGAAAAAAATCCACTGGTTTATTTTTTACCTAAAAACCAGATTAACTTATAGTGCTGAGTTATTAAAAAGAAATCCTGCTATACTTTTAACTCAACAGATTCATTGTTAAAAACTCAATGAAATAAATGTAAACTTGAAAAAAATCTCAATTTTAGGCTTTTCAATACCCTTGTTAGAAATCAAAATGAAATCAAAAAGAAGCAAAGAAGCAAGAGCAGACTGAAAATTCCAGACACAGAACTACCTTTGCTGAGCAAAAAATAAAACCAATAATAGTAAAAAACCTAAATACATGTAGTAGTTAAAGTATGGATTTAATGGCCTATATGCCCACAGAGGCGAAAACATACAGTATGTGACAAAAGATCAATGGATGTTCATATTTTAGGAGTTTGCTAACTGCACTGGGTAGAGGAGATAAAAGAATTTATGCAAGGGTTGGAAAATCTGGCCCAAAAGATAGGCAGCCCAGCCTGGCAAGAAAATTGAGGCTAGTGAAAAGGTCTGTAAGCAGTCTATAGCAGCATATGGCTTACTGAGCTGGAAATATGGGGAGATGTGCTTAAATAACTGTAGTAGGCTTTGTTTGTTTGTTTGTTTGTTTGTTTGTTTTTTGTTTTCCACAAATACAAATCATCAGTGAATAAACTCAAGAGACTAACATACTTTGAGGAAGTGGACAAACTTGACAGAATTTAATTCTGAGTTTAACTCTGAATTAACCCCCTCCTCACAGCTTCATAAAAATTACAGAGAATTTGCTCTTCTATAATACATTTCAGGCAGATACATAAGAGCACCTAGCAGTTTTGGCAAATACATCCTTACTTTAGTCACTGGAGGCACGTCTGTAATTCAGTCAAAGATATGTATGCACATCATGCATTCATACATAAATGATGTAAACCTGCTAGGGTATTATTTATCAGTGTAACACATCATGGAGCTCAGTGTGGGCTACAAAATTATCCCTCAAACTTGGCAAGTAATGCAGTTAGGCAATTTGCCTATACTTATTCTAGCATACCCATAACTACACTGCTAGCAACATGCAAGTAGTAATGACTAATCTGAAGCTGCTTTGGGTAAGGAAAGCTGCCACTACCAAGTAGTAACTGAACTGAAATAATACAGTTCACCTCAGCATATTTGTAAGAACACTCAACTTCAGTGTTGTCTATGAAAAGATTCTCTCATTCTCCGTATTCCATCTTCCTCCATATACATGCATTTGTTCACCTTGCTCCCTGCTGCTGAAGAAAATTAGCTTCCTTTCAGCTTTACCTTCCAAAGGGCAATTCTCACCTAATAACGCAGGTCTGTAACATATGACTTGTAAAATGCTGAAAATGGCTGTGTATGTCTTCTGGCCTCTGCTGCCCACAGCTAGTTGCCTGAATCATCCTTTTCTTCGTGTTTTCATAGAATCATAGAATGGTTAGGGTTGGAAGCGACCTTAAAGATCATCTAGTGCCAACCTCCCTGACATGGGCAGGGACACCTTCCACTAGACCAGGTTGCTCAAAGCCCCATCCAGCCTGGCCTTGAACACTTCCAGGGATGGGGCCTCCACAACTTCCTGGGCAACCTGTTCTAGTGCCTCACCACCCTCATAGTGAAGAATTTCTTCCTTATATCTCATCTAAATCTACCCTCTTTTACTTTAAAGCCATTACCCCTTGTCCTAGTTTTCTGAGACATAAGTTTCTTCTCACTTATTTTGCCATTTGATGAATAAGAAACAAGCAGTGGAAAGGGTAGACTTCTCTGGCAACTTAGCAGTAAAGACAGGTAGTAGATATTCCTCCCAGCCCTCACAACAGACAGCAATATTTGTGCCACTAACTTCTTGTGATTTTATCACATCTTAATGTATCTTAGGCTTTATGGAACGACACAGTTCCTGGAGAAAAGTGATTACAAGAGGATCTCAGGTACCACTAAAAGAAAATGCACTGAAAAAAATCATCATGATATACTGTTGAGGTCTCAGAAACTGAAAGTAAAAGAAAATAAGACTTAAAACCACAATTTGAACTTCACATTTCACCATGTGCAAAGACTAGGCTCATGATTTTTTAAAGCTGGACTTTTTGTACTACTACTGTTAATTTTGTTTTGTAGGACACTCAGTTATAGGCACAGACTTTTTTCATTGGATAATATATTCTCTTAAAACCTTTACATTAATGATCTTTGCACCTAAAAATTCTGTGACTTTTGCTTCCTGCCAGCTTCATAAAAATTCTGAGAATCTAGATAATCCCTCTGCCACACAGGTAGCAGGATTATTGAGCCTGAAAGATTACCAACTGGTGAATAAATTTCTTTGGTAGCTTCACAACCTAAGTAAGAGAGAGCTGAAGTTTCAAACACAATTTATTAGACTTTAGTTTGGCTCCTTTCATCTTCCCTGCTTTTACATATGCTTTGCTTGAGTAATGACTTGGGTTTTCCTGATTTGTTATCAAAATGACTCAGAAGAGTGACACAATGTCAGGCTTCAGGTGATGGATGAAGTAGAAATACAGAAAAAGATACTAAACAGTAAATACTCTGTTAAAGCCCATTAAAATCTGAAAGGTTTATCAAATATTCACATTCATAGGACAGGTTTTCAGTTGATGTATTTCCCATCTGTCTGTGTGCTTGTACATTGCAAGAGTTTGCATGTCAAAATAAGAAGCATTTGATTATGTTAGTGCTTTTTGATAAATTGGTTAATTATAACACAATCCAATATAACAATGATCGGTTTGTGAAAAACAAATTAAGAATTCTCTTAGGATAATTTTTCAAAGTGCAATATGTCTCTCATAATGATAAATAATAATTATGAACCTCTGTGTTTAATTTCTTTATTTATACTAATCATTTGATTCTGGAGAGACAAAATTTGGTAAAATCTTAAAGATATTCTGGCTATGTGAGGAGATATATATAGTAAGTACATTAAATTGGGCTACATTATGCATATTGTATATGGATTTTTGCAACATAGTTACTATTCTGAAAATAATTTTTAAGACTGATTAAGGTGGCACAGGACAAGAAATGTAACTCAGCATATTTTCCATGAGAAAACAACGTTTTAAAGTTTGATTTTGCAACATTAACATTAAGGTCATTCCTAATTAAAAAAAAAAAAAATCAAACCCAACACACTCAGCATATCTTTTTAATGCCCTTTAACAGCACAAAACATTTTACAATTGCCAAAATACAGCAGGATGAGCTAAGCACTTTCCCAGAACCATGTCTCATATCTAAGTAGTATGGTGCATCATGGATTATTCCCACAGTAATTTTATTAGTGCAACAGAATTTGAAGTTATCAGTTCCCTGACTGATAAGAAGTAAAATAGCCAAATCTCTGTTTTTTAATGTTCTTTCCTCACCTCAAAAAAGAAAGGAAAAGAGGTAAAGACTGATCATATTCCTATCAAACTTCCACAGAGCTACAACTCTTTCACACCTTGTGTGTTAGGAACTTCTTGAATGACAAAGAATGGTATCATGGAAAAATCCTAATGCTTAGTTTTTAGGATCCTGCTTGCTTTGGCATCAATTAGGAGTGTAAGGAATTACACTAGCCATTGATTTTAAAGAAAGTGGGATACAGAAGGTAAGGACTGTGGCTGTGCATATGCATGGGTACGCTCGTGGAGATGTAACTCTTAGAGTGCTTAAACACGCTGGAAATGAGTGAAAACTGCAGAGATGTTTCTTTTAACAAAAGAGAGCTTGCATCTGCAGAAGCTAAGAGATGTATTTTAAGATTTTTTTCCCTCATATAACATCCTCAACGGCCCTTGCAGGTTTGACAATTTAGTGCCAATGACATCTTTTCCTGCAGCTCCTAAAATATCACTCCCGTTCCCTTACGGAGTGGGGCGGCGAAGAGTCCTGACACATGAGAACAGGCAAAAACCAGCATTACCTCACAACCGGCTAGACAGTCTCTCAGGATTACAGGTGGCAGTACCCTGCTAGACTTGCTGTACCAGACATCTACTCTGTGCAGTGTCAACCTTTTAAAAGGTTCTCCTATTTGGAGAACAAAATCTGGCAGAACGAGATTTTTAATTAGTTTAATGATTCTGTAACACACTAAATGGAAAGACACAATACTTTGAACTCCTATTTAAACTGAAGTGAGTAAGAGCTTTTATTTTTGCCACTTGATCACAGGAACATTCATAGGACTCACCTGGTCAGAGCGTATACTCTTATTCTACTGAATATTGCTAATTTATATGTGGAAAAATATAGGAGTTATATTACTTCTTGAGGTAGCAGTACTTCCATTTCCAAGTTAACTTCCATAATAAAAATAATTAGATTGTAGAGATTATGGAACTACAGATCTTAGTCAATTTTTATACCATCAACCAGCTCTTTGCAATGCAAAAATTTCAAACCCTGTGAAATAAAGTTTTTAAGTTGTCAGGCTAAGTCCGAAAGGATGAAATGATAACCAGTGAGATTCTGAAGAAGGGCTCTCTGATCCCTGTGCCTTCCCCATCACCTCCTTTTTACATTAAATGAATATGGAACAAACTGAAAATAGAATTTCCAGAGGCAGACAGTGAGTCCTGACAGAACTGACAAGCACCAGACAGGCATCATTGACATGGTGTGAGCTGCAATGAATGCTCAGAGGAAAGGACCTTGTACATGTTTGGACCTCTTGCTGCTGCGCTTAGATAATCTGCAGAGTAACTTTCAAATAACTGGGTTTTAAAAAAAGTTGTATTGCAGCACCTTTCTCAGAAGCAGTCAGATTAAAATTCTCATTGGATTTAATTTGGCCTGAGGCTGACTTCAGGACTGGAAGTGTCAGCACTGCACTCTTTTGGTGCTCTTCTCTGCCATGTACAGAAGACCCTCAATTTCTACCATTTCCAGTGTGAACTGGGGGTACTTGGCAGCTACCAAGGTGCTCAACAATTCAAAATAACATAATATCAAGTTTCCTATGAGATTACATTGGTTTTGAGTGGAGACTAGACCAAGTTGCTACTTCAGGTTTCTGTAGGCTTAGATGTGTGAATCACTAAACAGAATGGGCAAAAAATTGATCTACTGCAATGTTTCATATCCCTTTGCTAGCTCAGGGTGTCAGCGTAATCAGAACTTTACGTTAATAAGATTTCATGTTTTCTTAAGATTGTAAGTATCTACATGCCTGGTAAAATTTACAAATGACCAAAACAGATTTGAGCTGAAAGTTTTGATCCAAACTGAACTTCAGCTATTGAATCCGACAATTTGATTCCATTCAGCTCTGTTGTAAGGAAGTCAATGATACCCGGCAAATTTGGAAAACTAATTAAGAATAAAGTTTCTTTTATATTATGAATAATGCAAGAGTTTGTTCTTTAATTTTATGCCTACTGTAGTTTGCTCATCACTTTATATGACAAAGTATATCCTTTTAGAAAAAAAAAATATCTATAATGAATTGCACAAAAGACTATTGTCCTGGTATTAAGAGATAATTCTTTTTAGCAAGATTTGCATGACATAACTGAACAGGTAAATGTACTTTCCATAGATAATTAAAATGAAAGGAAAACGTCTTTTTGTGCATGTAAAATATGATAAAAGAAAGAACTAACCAAGGTGCTATTAACATATAAGTAACATTAGTACCAAATTGCACTTTATGTTTTCCTGTTTATCACTTAAAACAGATTTCCAAAACATTACAGAATTCTTTCAAGCTTGTTGGAATTTGCTTCCATCAGAAGCTGATGAGGATATATCCTTATGACTGTTTAAAAAAAGTTCTGCGGAAGTTGAATTTACTTTAAGAAGCAAACTACAAAGCTACGTGTTTTATATAACTATTGTTTGAAAAGAAAAAAAAAAAACCCAAATCCACTACTATTGAGTCTTTAGCTAGCACCATGTAATTCCTTTTTCCAGTTGTACTTTTATATTCAATGTTGGTCCTGAAATTGTTCTGAGGACATAATCTAAGGCACACCATATTGGGCCTCAGACTATTTCCATAAAATAACACATACTTTAAAAGGTAAAAATAGCTAAGCCATTTGCTTCAGTTGTTTGTACATGGCAAATGTCTGCACATAAAGAAAGCTTATTTTCTCTGAATATTTGTCAACTGGAATTTAACACCATACGTGAGAAAACTTCTAAGGAAGTTGAAGCAACTGAGAAATAAGTGAGTACAGCTCCGTTAACAAACCAAAGCAGAATAAAAGCATCCATAAAGCAAGGGGGAAAAGAATCAGTAAAATCAGGAAGTAATAAACACACACATTATTTTCTAAATTCTTGCAGAGCTAGCAATGTAAGATAAAAACCAAATATGATATTGGTTATTTATTTTTTATATGTATAAAAGCTTATTTTCCAAAATCTTTATTCGGCATTGACTTACATTTAATTCCTCTCCCTACCTCAGTCTGCTTCAGAGTACTGTTACATTTTACATCTAAGAGCTCTTTCCATGGTACAACCCTTTTCTGCTTACTCTTACACAGAATCATGGAACTTCAGTAGCACGAAGTAAGCCCTGGAAACAAATCCTGCTAGGAAAAAACCAAAGTTTTCCACGGACCTGCTGCATTCCCCTATCATATGACTGTTCAATAGCTCACTGCTCACTGACAAAAATACTAGCTACAATGGCTCTGATTCACTGTTATGGGAATGGCCAGGGACACCTGAGGCTGAAAATACCTAGAGAAGCCTTCAGAAAATAAAAGTGACACTCACTCTTCCTACAAATGAAAAAAACTTCGGATATTGCATCCAGCTGCAGAGCATCTATTGCAGTGTACGAGTAGGATGACATAACTAGATCTTTCTTGTGGGATTTTTGCATTTCAGATACTTACTGCTTCTGCATGTTTTTTTTATCATTATTTAAAAGTGTAAAACCTTGTTCTAATTATGAAATCGCCTTATGGAGACCGATGATCAGTAACAACTGAAACACCACCAACAATGTTTCTTTCTGTAACTGCAACTCATTTCTAATTGCAAAACCTACAGTACGTGAATAACAATATTTTGATGCATGACTGGGTGTAAGTAATCATTCTTAAAACACACAGACTATATTTCTCTTTAGGAAAAGAATATTATTCAAACTACTGGTGGAAGCACTGCTTGAGGTTTGAATGAAACAGCATCTCCACTGAAATCAGGCAAAGTCTAATGAGCTTAATTTGAATCAGGATTTTATCCCAAAGACTTGAAATAATTACTATCTGGTTGTTTTAAAACCACGGTCAACGTAAGTTTGTCTGAGATCTAAAAACACTTGATGAAAATTATTTTTGGTCTTGTTTTATAACATGCTGATCTCCACCTGTGACAAAGCAAGGCAGAAAAAGGAATGGGTGCGATTTTTGGCATCCCAACTAAATATATATATATTTGTTTCCCAGGCACCAGTGAAAGTAAAGAAGGAAGAGCTGTGCTATGCCTAGTTCTGTGCCTTTGGAGGATGCTTCAGTACATTCAGGTCATCCCCTTGGGACCAGATATTCTTTTATAGCATACAGCAAAGCTTTTTCACACAGCAAATCTGATCAAACATATCACTTGTTTCCAACACTATAGAAACCAGCCTAACTCTCATCAACATGTCTCAACACCACATTACTCTTTACCAGATTCAGTACTGTCAATAATATCAGCCTTGTGTTGCAAATTCCAGTTCCTAGAGACATGGATCTGCTATTACTGTTTTCACAGGTAATTATCTAAGTACCAACACCAGAATGTTAAGAATGTTATTTTGTTCTCCTAGAAATCTGTGTACTAGTGCTGTGGTAAAGCTGATTCCACTTGG
Organism: Anarhynchus alexandrinus; assembly: GCA_008711295.1. Lineage (NCBI taxonomy): Eukaryota > Metazoa > Chordata > Aves > Charadriiformes > Charadriidae > Anarhynchus > Anarhynchus alexandrinus. The sequence continues at coordinate 344,521 of VUYV01000423.1, read as the reverse complement.
CAGCTGGTTTTAATGCATGTGCTAATGTGCATAAAAAGAGCTGTTAAAAAAGCTACAAAAGGTTAATGAATGAAACCCTCATTTTTGAGGGCATGTGTTATGATGTTCCACTATTTTAAATCTGCAAAAAGAAAAACAAATTTATTTTTGCTTTTTAAAAGAATGGATCCTTCAAATGTTGTATATACACATATATCTTGGAAAAGACATAGAGGAAGTCATGCCTCTAACCATGTTTTTCTTTAGTTAGTAAATATTCTACAAAGGAGATGTATAGAATTTTCAGTATTTGTCTTCTGTGAAACTGTTCCATAAAAACATAAAATCTTGCTTGGTATTAGAATAAAGTATGTATTTTATAGTGGCTGCTTCACAGCAAGGGAATTGAGATTTTTTTTTCCCCTATCAAATACATAAACCTAATGAGCAAGCTTTTTAAAGACAGTATCATCTGCCATTCAGCTTACACAATCCAAAGGACTTTGGTTGCTCTGTTTCACCTCAGTGCTCATGTGCTGCTGCTTCAGCAGCATTTGAAAATGAAAAGGAGCAATGTGAAAAAATGCCTGAAGGGACTCACCATGTTTTTCAAGACCAAAGTAAAGGCAGAGGTAGCAACACACAACTAGAAGATGTTTTTTTCCCGAGTCTATTTTTGCAGCGAAGAGTAACCACTTCTGTGAACTAAGCTGAAAAACTCTAGACAATGCAGACCGTACATGATGCCATTTCAAGGAAGCACTTTGACAGAAATTGCTTTTAGTTCTGTCAATGTCAGCAGAAAATGCCAAAATGCCAAAATACACATCACAATTGTGCATGACTACTAACCAAAAAAACAGTAAGGGCCAAGCTGACTTACAAGAGCTGTATTGCTTGTGTAGAAAATGGAATACGTCCTTTGGGCTAGATGCCATTCCATGTCATTGATGCAAACCTGGAGGTCAGCAGAAGCACTATGAATTTACAATGGCATGACTGAAAACAGAATCTTTCCTCTAGCACTTAAGTTTTATGCAGCATAAAATATGTATGGATGCTTGACAACTTTTCCTTTCATTATATACAAAAGTGACTCTCTCTTCTCTCTAAAATAACACTGTTAAACCAAGAGGGACTGCCAGAAACCTGTCACAGATAATAATCTATTTGCCCAGGTTCCTGAATAGCAATGAAAAAGAAGATATTGAGTGTCAGTTCCCAGCACATAAATTAAAGTTCCATGCATGTAATCAGGTTATGTTTCCCCCTCAAAAAAATCATGTTTAATATTACAGTGACTTTTAATTATTTTTCTGTAAGGAATTGGCCAGAGGTATTGTGGGACACCTACCCAAGGATTAGTGATAAATAAGTTCAAAAGTTCAAAATTGGAAAATCCCTTGCAAACTCAAATGAGTTTCAAGGACATTTGCACTAGAAAGAGTATTCCCAGTTTTACTCTGAGTGCAAACGCTGCAAATAACCACTTTAAAAGTAAAGAAAATCTCCTTTTTTTCCTTGCATTTGGAGAAGATGAAAAGGTGAAAAGATAGTACTGGCAGTTTTAATTTACATAGTTGATACCTTCATTCCACTGTGGTTCTGCACATTGTTATGTGGCCCACTCCTTGAAGATTCTGTGCCCTTTTTATGAAACGCTATTACATAGTACATGTAAGCAATAATAATGTACAAATGAAGGTTCAAGGTCTTTGGTCTCCCAGTCTGTCCCTAAACATGTTTTTTAAGTGTACAGAAAATAAATGTACTATATTCTGAGTGGAGATTAGGTCTCCGGTATTTTTCCTCCCCCCACCCCTTTTTTTTTAATCCATAACAACAATTGTTTTCCTCTCCCAGCAAGGTTTTACACCCACCAAAGTTCCTTTCTAAAACAATGAACATTGAGTAAACAAAGTGGTAGCAGGACACTTTTCCAAACCTGAGGACTTTCCCTTTGCTTCTACATCTATAAGCGTCCTTTTAGCCTGCACCCTCTCTGCTGTGGTTTCTTGTTTCTGAAACAACACAGGCTGTGTCTCTGATGTCTTTGTAACCAGGACCAAGGAATGATCTATGTTCCCCTGGCTGGTTTGCCCAACACAGCTCACATTTGCAGTGGTCATGGCTGGTCCCTACAGCAATCCATTTATGTCCATACCATACAGCGTGTGGAGGCGTCTCTGGATCAGCACACACTCTCTGGGGCTTCACTTGGTTGGCCTGCACCCCCATACCATGCAAGCCATGTGCAACACTAACTTGCTTCATGCCTGTCATATGGTTATTGTTACATGACCATGGCTATAGCAACCTTGTCACAAACAGTTTGGCTCTCCTCCTGACCCCACATGTCCTTCTTTGGGTCTGAGACACATTGGTAATGAATGCATGAATAGTAAAAGGGTTACCATGTGATATTTGCACTTTTTAAACACTGAAAGCCAGAATATTTTGTGTGTACAGACATGGGGGAAGCATGAGAGTCTGTAAGGGGACAGACCCCTGCAGGAAAGTGTTGGAGGATAAGCCAGGCTGACAGAGAAAAAGCTGATGTTTTGTCCATACTGTCTACTGTAATAGTCTCTGGACCAGTCTAACCACTGAACTATTCCTGGATCTCGGTGCTGATGGTGGGGAAACTATTGATCCTACTGAAAGATGATACCCCAGGGGTGATACAGCCTGTTTCCAGAGGGGACAGTCAGAGCAGCAGGACCTAAAACTGAAACAAGGAGTGATCTGATAGTGTAGACTCACCTAGTATCTGCCCTAAATCTCCTGAATCCATTCAAATGGTTTTACTCTTTTACCAAATGCCAACGTTCTGCAAACGTCCTGCATGTCATAGTTGGCAAGTTAGATGTGTAAACTCTCTGACTGATATATGGCTATATACATATGTAGAGTGGCTATAACTTACATTATCAAATGTAAAGTGAGTGCATTCTTTTTACCCTCTACTACTCCACTTACTCATAGCCATTTACAAAATATCATAGCTGCCAGACTAAATAGGCAGTAGAAGTATGTTTAAGTTATTAAGCTGATTAATCATATGCTGGGTTATCATGAGATGTGCTTAGCCAACTATTTTCTTTCTGAAATAGCAGTGGAGTAAAGACCCAGTCTTAAAATAGTTTTCCTACATTTTCTCCTGAGTTTCCAGTAAAAATTAAATCTGCTACAAGGTGAACTAAAGAGCTAACACAGCACAAAGTGCAAACACATGTTTCAAGGGACCATCTCATCCTGTAATTAATAGAAAAATGGTCTTTTACAAAATTAAGAAGTTTAAGCCAATGGTGCTGGATGGTATTGGTGTTGGTGCTGAAAGAATTGGCTGACATTATTGTGAGGTTACTGTTTATCAATCAACCGTGTTCAGCATAGGCCTGCGAGTCCTGGAAACGGGCTTCCTCAAAGAGCCACCTTTATGGAAGAGGAGGCAGAGATGTCAAACTAGTAAATTGGAGGAAAAGACATAATATTTCTGATATCCAGTCTTTCAGATATTAGAAAACATTCCCTCCATCTGCCTTTATATAATATGAATACTCAATGGTGTCCTGAGGATACTGCTGTCAGGATGTGCATAAACACAACAAATATAACTACAGCCCCTGTCTCTATTATGTCCTTTTGTTTATTTCTTGATTACTACTCTAGAAGAAAAATAATAATGGAAAAACCACATTTACCTCAATCAGGACATGTAAGTCCTGAAGACTGTAATACACAAACAAAAGTATATTTTGCCATGGCCTTTCCAACATTGCCTTCTTACTGATCCAAGAGGCAATGCTCTTTTTAACTAAGCATCCTTGACCTGCTAAACCAATCTTTAGAGAGATGTTTCTTCATGCTACTTTGTATTCAACAAAAATACGCAAACAGAGCACCCACTTAAGTAAAAACCGATGTTCTTCACGTAACTGTGAAATATTGGGCACTTCTGTAGCATTCAGTGCTAAGGGGCTTATCTTTCAACCATCAAAATTGAAAGCAAAATTTTCGCTGACTTGACTAGAATCAGATTGGCAATAAGTGATGTGGATGTAGTAAGCAAAGGCAACAGGGAAAGCAACTAACATTGATTCCGCTTCCTGTCAAAGTTATTGAATTAAAAAACAATTAAAAGTGTAAATTCCCCACTAGTTCTGTCCAGCTCTACTCACATAATTTACATTTCTTCTAGTAGAAAGTCATAATTACTATTTAACCATTGACTATGGCACCTTCTTCCTGAATGTGCAACATTCAGTTGCACATTTTCAGTGCAACACAGTGACTGCTCAAACAGTAGTTGTAAAAAGCCTTATTTCATATTTCCGTGCTAAAATAGAGAATGACCTGCAAAGGTCCCTTCTAACTCTGTTCTACAGCCCTGAGGGAAATGAGGCCAAAGCAAGGAAACTGAACTTCAGCCTCCTGTGTAAATTTAGAAATCTTGTCAGTGAGGACAGCCTGCTTTCTTGATTCTCAGGTTCTTCCATGCTCGCGAGGCACCAGTGCAACCAACAGAGTTATATTAAACTCAGTGAAGTATCTGAAAATGGTACCATCTATGTTTTAGAATGCATAGCTTGTGCTTGGTAGGCAACTCTCCAGTGAAAATCAGTACCCGATGAAGCTGAATTCACAAAAACTTGAACTAAACTCCTCAGTTTTCTTAGATGAAAAAGTCTGCAATCAAGAACTCTATTTCTTGCTCTGACTGGTTTGAGAGCCTACCGTACCAAGAGGCAAAACCAGACTATAAAAAAAAAACAAACCAAACATGTAGAAGAAAATAATAACTACTACAAGCATGTCTGTTTCTCAGTTCTGTGTAATTCGAAACCACAAATACCTATTCATGTAGCTGCATTCACTGCTTAAAGTCATTAGCCAAAAATAAACATACAGAGAGAAACAGACAAAACTGGCTATCTGGGAAGAAAATAATCCTCTAATATTCAGACTCTTCTGATGCTAAGTCATCATGCTGTCTTTTGTGGACAGAATTTATGTCTCTCATGTCGATCATGCTGACAAGTGCCTTACGGGTATCTGCCTCCACTTACTAACATTCAGTGTATAACCTCGTATCAGTAATATGAAAAAGACCTGGTGGGAAATGTTATCTTCCCACCAGAAGTACACTTTTGGTCTGTGTATACACATTCCCTATTTAAACCTTCATTTAGCAACAGAGGCAAAAATACTTCTCGATTCCCACATAAAACGCCCCTGGGAATTGTCACTGGAAGAGTACCACTTTAGATCTGTCAGACAGAGACATTTTATTACCTGAAGGATGTTATCTTAACCCGAGGTCTAAAATATAAATGAACTGCAATTCAGATAACTTGAGATCTAGCAGAAAGACAGAAGGGTGGAAAGCTTCCCAGAGAGATTCCACAGGGAGAAGTCTGATTTATTTAATACGGATAAATATGACAAAAAGATATTCATATCCCACGTTTTAATAAGTTTATGGTTGACAGGAGGAACTGAAGACAGCCTTGAGCAGCAGCTAATGTACAGAACAAGATGTTAACTACGAAAGTTGGAAGAGGAAAAAAGGAGCTCCAAGCAGATGAATTCAATTTAATGGCAGAAGATTTTGGAAACACTGAAAACTTCTCTGTTAAGATATTATGGGCCAAAGGAGATGATGTCCTTCTTCAGTGACTTATCATTTTTACTGGGGGGAAAATCCAAGTGATCTTCATAGAGCCTCTAGTATTTAAGTGGAGCAGAGAATGTTTATATATGAAAGGTCAGAGCTGTCTATGAAAAGACAAGTCAGAAAATAAACAAAGGATAAATCAAGAGATTATTTTAGAATCTGCCACCCTGAAAACTTTGCCTTTTCTCAAGAGGCAGAGAAGTTCTTTTCTGTATTGAAACAGGGATTCAGGGTTTGCTGTTAAAAACAATGGAAAGCCATTAGATGATTCCTCCAGGAGTGTTATTTTGAATGTTACTATTGTTTCTTCAAGCAAAGCAACACTCTTCATATTTGTTAATGGGTTACCAATTTTTCCCCATGTTGGAAGCTTCAGAAAAGTTTGGTTTTGTTTGGAAGGAATTTGAGTTAAGTTCATGAAGCAGGTAGACATAACTAAGTGGAAGAAAAGAAGGCAACTGGGACACGGGCTGTGGCTTAACCCTGAACTGAACAGCATTTGCTTTGGAAAACATTTCATAACAGCTTTTCTGGCAAAGAGAGATGTGGGAGTATGAAATTTTCCAGTTGTATTTTCTTCTATGCTCAAGAAAGAAGACATTAGCTTGCTAAAGCTGATATATAAACACAACTTGATCAACAATTTATTCTCCTAATTGCAAGATCATAAATTTTGAGTAAGTTCTTAGGGTAAACAGGTAGTATATACTAAAATTAAATTACCTTTAAAACTGTAGCAGAATATAAGAATTCTTTGGCATGCAAAACCACATTGGAAATCTGCTTTTAAAAAGTTTTTAAAGAAAGCAAGAACACTTTTTTCTTCCATCTTCTCAGCCTAGCATTGCTTCCATCAATCTCTTGGGTAAACCCAGCAATTTCCAGGAAGTTTGCCTGAATCCCATGGCATGATGCCAAAAGCAGAATTCGGTCCAAAACTACATGGAGCAGTAAAGATAAATCTCTTGACTGTTTTCTCAGATTCTCTCCTATTATTAATCCCTATACTTGACGTACACAATTGTGAAGATATTAATCACAGTTTACTCTGCAGAGAAAAAGTCAATAGGATGTTTAACTCTTGATTTATACACAAGCTTTAAGTATTTCACCTGTGTAATTCTGCACAGTCAGTAGCTTATTTCTTCTAATTAAATCTTTATTTCAGCTCTCAGTGGGCCTGATTTTCCTCTTACTAACAGCAAGTTTATTAATATAACTCTCATCAATCAAATGGTGGTGGTGTCTAAATAAGATTAACATAAGAAAAAGCAAAATCAAGGCCATTGACTTTGTACGACAGTTTTGCCGGTCTGCTCACAGCTAAACAGTGCTTACTGGACACTTAACAGAATGCTGGGCAGGGAAGCATTCTGCCTGTTGTTTCGGGACCTGTTTTGAAGGAACAACTGGCAAGATCATGAAAAAAGGAAAAAATCTTTGTCCCTTTCATATGTACTACAAACTGAAAGCTGAACTGTATATTAGCGTAAAATAACCAGTTACACTCAAAATTGCGTTAAGGGCAAAAGAGTGTACACCTTATTGACATAGCAAAAAAACTATTACTGTTTTTTACCATCTCTTTACTGCCTTTACTATTCACCAAGCTGAAGCCCAGGACAGGTCAGGGATTAGTAGTTGGGCCATTGTGAAGCAAGCTACAGCTAGGTCAAGTAAAACCTGAGATTCTACTTTGCCAGGTCAGCACAAAGTCTGTTGCCTTTTACTAATAACACAAAAATCATATATACTGGACTGCAATACATGTAACCATCCCTGATTCTTTTCAGCACATGTAAAATAAATATGAAATTTTCATAATACAGATACATTTAAATGCTTTAATCAGATGTATAGAGATGAGGTAGAGGTTTGAAAGTGACTGCAGGCATAAAAGGAGCAGCAAGATAAACGGTATCTAACATCATTAAAGAAGAAAATGATATGCATTTTTGCAAAACAATAAGTGATCTACAGAAAGTTATGTAGGAACTGCTAATGGTAACATCAACTACCTGTGATTTTTTAAAAGAAGCAAAAATGGAATGAAAGAGGGAATTAAGGCATGACAGACAGTAGGAATGTCTCATAATTAGGCTGAAGATAATTTTGAACTCCTAACGACTGAAGAAGCTTCAGATATACAAAACCATTTTAATAATAAAGGAATATTCTTTTTATTTTAAACATTCCAAGAATAAAGTACTGGGATGACTTATCATTCCAATAAAGATGAAGAAGATTAAGAAACTAAAAGAAGTTAATGAAGAATTTATATAGTGTAATCTCCAGTGGGCAGGACAAGCGGTTAAATAAATGAAGGACCAGTTAGGTGCCTTTTGGAAGACCAAAGGTTAACATTAAATAAGACCTAAGAGCTCTTTACTGTGATCTGCTAACACTGTAAAAAAATTATCCCTGACAAAAACAGGACAGCTGATGAGAGCAGGGAAGGATCTCTGGGAGACAAACAAAACAGCTAAGAAGGAACTGCCTGATGGCAACTCTCAGTTTCTGTGATTTTAAATGAAAAGCAATATCTGCTTCATGAGTCCCATGAATTACCTACTATTGATCTAAATGTTTTCATACAGCATGCTATGTAAACCTCTCATAGTCACTGAATTTACACAGAAGTTAAACCTTTTGCATTTGTGCTTTCTATTTGACCGCCTTAGAGTATTGTATTCCTTCACTCACTATATAAAATAGAAAAAGTAGAATTAATTGGCCTAAAAAATAAAGTAGAAACCTATTTCTGATTTATCAGGTTAGTACTAGCTCTCAGTCTTCTTAAGAGTCAATTGACTGCTTGCTGATTATTTGGCGTTCTTGCCTCCAAACCTTACAGCTGTCTACAAAACTTTTTACAGTGTCCTGTAAACTATTTACCTTACTGACTCTTACCTTACTTACTTACTTACTTACTTACCTTACTGACTAAGTAAGTAGCAAACACAGGCTTACCCATATAGTACACATATATGGGGCTAGAAGTGTAGCTCCTTTAACTGTACCTTCTATGCATTATTTCACTTTTATTTGAGTGAAGTGTCATCAAAACATTTAAAACTGCAGCTGCCTTTCTCTCCTTAAACAACATGCTCAAATGAATTAGGTATGAAAGTTACATCAAGTCAACAGGACAATCTTTTTCACATACTGTCTGATCCCTCCCAGGCATCACAAAGCCCTTCTTAAAGTAGTTCAATAAGGAGGTTTGCAGTGCCCAGCTACCAGTGAGAAAGGCGGGGATTTAACCATAATTGATACATTGGAAGGCAAGGCTCCCCTATTTATCTGAATTCCACTCAGGCTAAGTTAGAGTGCATTCAGCTTTAAGGTGCTTAAGGAATATTATGACACTGAAAATCTGACAAACCACAACTCTGTTCTACACCAGTATCTTTAGCGCAGAGATGCGCAGGAACAAACTCTGCCATCCGCACATCAGCATACAGTTCTCTCATGTAATTCCTGCCAGTCAGTTCTACTACTATTTCTATAGCCAGCATTAGACTATGCTCCAGAATGAACTGCTGATGTCCCCATGTTAACACCGAAAGCTGACAGTAAAAGCTGCTAATGAAAGTAAGTTAGTAAATTATGAGAGGTTTATAGAATAAGGACTAAGAGACTTTAGTTTCCTCCAGGGAAAATACGCTATTACAGGTGACAGACATAAGGACAGCAAAGCTATGAAATACAAATCACACCTGCATCCAGGCTGTGGTTTTAGTCAGTCTGATTCTTTGTGATAACCAGGAGGCGTACCTCCCAGTAGACAGAAGTCTAATTATTCATTCCTTCCACATGCAGTTACATAGAAGGCTGCACACTTGACTATAGAAAATTCTGCTTTGCCAGTTGTAAGTAAAAAGAAACAGTGGAAAAGTGTATATCTTGTATCTATAGGACCACAACAGTCAGAAATCTTTGTGCCAAAGGCAGACCACTTTGACTTCTACATAAACCCAGCAGGTTTATATGCTGACATCTGCTAATTCCCTGCACAAGAAGAGAACAAGAAGGTTGCTGTGATATTTGTCATACAACAGCAGCATTCCTTCTGCAGCCTTCCCTGGCAGATGCCATATTTTGCTTTCTTATGTTCACACGCAATTCATTTCACAGGCACGAAAATGCCTGTTGCAAAAAAAGTAGCAACTAAATATGAAAATAAATCAAATCTTTCCCAGGATAGCTATAAAAAGTCCATACAATGAAAATTAAACAATAATTGTATTTTTATTATGGTACAAATTATAATAACAAAGGAAAAAAGTAACTCTTTAAGATATTCAAACTTCAGTATGTCAATATTGGATTGTATAAAGATTAAGAACATCATCATGGCTATAAAAACGAATGGCTGTATGTGATTCTTGGGCTGTTATGTAAACTGATCATACAGACTTAAAAGATTTACTCTGAAGAATATTAAATTCAGAATATTTCAGAAGAAAGTCAGAATATGAATACTCTGGTTTTACTGGGGGATTTTCGTTGTTGTGGGTGAAGGTCTGGAGAAAGCAGAACAGCAAGTTAGAAGTTTTCACATGTGTTTACTTACCAGAATGAAAATGGAATGGAATCTGAAAATGGTTTCATATGAACATATACACTGGGAAGAATTAGTGGCAAATTGGTGAAATTTTTATTTCTCATAATACTTGGCTAATGAGCCCTGAAACCTTTGTATGACCAATAAGGTATGAGGAAGCTCATGGAGAAGTAGCGCGGGTAGCTACTTCTCTCTGTAAACTGGGATTTGTAGTAGGCACAGCTAAGGAAGAAAGAATGAGGGTGATAATTCCATGTGTTTCCTATTTATGATACACTAGCACCATTAACTAGCACATTCCAATAACCAAACATTCTTGTTCAAGACTCTGCTGTATTACAAAAAAACCCATCACTTAATTCTTTCATGATTGTATTTATATAACAAAGGCAATGAAATGCTAACTTATAATCTATGGTATTGATTTTTTTTTGTGCTGAAAAAAATTGTAACGATGGAAGGAGATATGTATTTTTCATAAAAACATTTTCATTTTACAAAACAGGTAAATTCTCATTTTTACTTGTTATTATTCATATTTTACTCAGTTCTATCTTTAAAATAATTAATTTCATTTCATGCTCAGCTCTATTTCATTAATGGGGTGAAAAGAAAAAACTCACAAAGAACCACTTGCCTACTTAATGTATCTTTTCTCATTAAAAAAGGCACTTTCTTCTTTTTCTTACATTTCCTCAAGTCCCTGTTTATATGACTATGTAGACAATATATTTTCAAGTAGAAATCGAATAGAAGAGTAGACATAAGAAACAGTCATTCATTCAGAGCTATACCAGTATATCAATCCTGTTAATGAAGACTGAAATACCTCCATCATGAAATTAAGAAAAAATAGTAACCACAGGTCATTTCAGGTAAAAAAGTCCTCCTTTTTTGGCTAAGAAACTAGGTTGCCATATATGTTATTTGAAATAATCTTTTTTTTTTT
>VUYV01000423.1:312498-333333 GCA_008711295.1 Anarhynchus alexandrinus | reverse complement strand
TTTTTTTTTTTTTTTTTTTATGTGGACCTAGATCAATTTGCAAGCAAACCTGTATTTTCCAACCCATGATTAGGTCATGATTTTGCTCAGACAAAGTGTCAATTGACATGATGTAGCTAACATTTTATTGGCTACAGCTAATCCAGAAATGCCCATAAATAATCTAGACTGAAAGTATAATTTATCAAAATGGAAGTATCAAGTAATTTTAAAAGGCTGATCAACTGACACCAACTCACCACACCGTCTTTCTTCCAGAAACAAACGTGATCTTGTACCTTTTATTCAGTATTTTTCCAAAACTTCTTTAGTTATGTACTGAAAGCTCTGGTACTTCTCCAGCATGACCCTACAGCATACTTAAAGAATGTCATGGTATTTTCTGTGTCAGCCTTGTGGTTAAAACAAATTATTATTTTTTTTTTTATGAGAGCTTCACAATTATTAGGAAATAGTAGGAACAGCCTAATTATTAGGCTACTCTCAACAAGGGTGTACTCTTCCCTTTTGAAACCAAATATTTTTGCAGAGAAGACTGCAAGACAGATGGAAGAAAGAAAAGAAGAAGCAATGCTGCCTCATAGATAAGGGGTAATATGTTTTCTAGGTTTCATGACAGAATAAGAATATTTTTGCTTCTTTTTTAATCTAACAACTGTTCCAATATTCTTAATATTCTTCTACCTCTTACTCAATGAAACATACAGTAAAGTACGTAATGTAGTTGCAATTTAAATTTCAATTTTTGTAAAAAAATTGTTCTAATTTTTAGGTCCATGATCATGATGCTTTTAAACACCACCAACAAAGATGATACCAATTGAAAAAAACACTTACCTGATGAGATGTCTATTCGGTTCTTCTTCACTAGGGTGACATTGATATGGACGCTGACTTTGCCCTCATTGATGTCAATCTCAACATTTCCCAGGTCATCTGCAAAGTTGCTGAAGACAAGAAGTCCGTTGGGGTTCCACGTTCGGAAAAGGAAATTGACTGAAAACAGATCCTGGCTTGGACGACCAGGAACCTCAAGGTAACTGGTGGCATTGAAAAAGACAGGCACTGTATGTGGCTCCACACAAGAAAAACTTAAATTTCCCTAAGTAAAACACACAAAAAAAAAGCAAGAACGTAAGCAAAATGGTAAGATTCCACTAAATTCATAGCTACCCCTAGAAAAACATTCTAGGTTTCATTCAACCTAGAGACTACTGTGATCAATGCAAGTTGCATGTAAAAATACATTATTAATATTATCATTATTGTTACTATTACAATGTTGTTGCTGATGTTTCTATTTTGCCGAGCAGGGGCCCCATTATATTTTGTACTGTACATACACACAATAAGAGGCAGTCTTTGCCCTGAACAGTTATAGTCTAACTAAGATAAAGCTGAGATGAAAGCATTAATATTTCCAGTTGAAAGATGAAGAAATGAATCACAGAGAAAACTGGGGTTGTTTGTGGTCACCAAAGAAGCCTATAACAGAGCAGTAATGCACCCTTTTATAAAAATGAAATACGACTTTCCAAATACCCTTATATCAATGTGTCAATCAATAAAATACATGAGGTTGTGAAAGAAGGATGTATGATACCTTGTGAAGAGCTAGCCTCTCTGCTATGTTTTCTACTGGATAGTACTAGATAAGCTAATACTTCATTTCATGAAGCAGAAGGATTTGGAGTAGCTGATCATGAACAATGTCTAATATTTTTAGTCATGAATTTTCTCTGTAAAAGAAATTGCAGTTTCACACTGTAAAACTTTACTCTTTGAGAAATTGACAAAAATCCAGCCAACTTTATTGATTTCCAAAGCTTTGAAATGTATCTGTAAGCAAGACTAGAACTAGGGACATGAATTTTCCACTATGGTTCTCACGTTGTTTCTCATGAAATACCACAATGGTAGAATGTATAACCATTTTATTCCTTAGAAATCATAAATAATTTGTGGCAATCTCTGTCCAGAATTAACTTTTTAATGCATCAATGCAAATATAACAGGAAAACTTGCTCTGCTGAAGAATTCCTGTAACATTTGGCAAAGTTCATCCTGTTCGATGGTTTTCTGATGCACTGTGGCAGATGGATACTCTGTGGCATTTTCACTTCAATTTGGGAAGGAAGAATTTTATCAGATGCAGTACGGAAATTATTACTATTATCAAGATAGCAACTCCTTTAATATTTATTTGTATATTAAAAAATATTAAGAATTGAACAACATTTTTGGAGGTACCTAGATATTTAGAGCTGAAGTTCACCTAAGCCCTGTTCAGAATCCCAATCCCAATAGGGGCTAGTCATCATCTTTATCATATAAATATTTTTAAACTCCATGATTCCTGATATAAGCTTTTAGGTAACATATTTTTGTATTCATAGTGTATAATGCATCTGAAAGTTCATCTTGAGGGAAGTTAGAGGATTTAGAAGTGAGATAGGAACTTCCCATCCGAAAATGTGTGGGAGGAAAGTCCTAAGTAAATTTTTTTTACAAGTAGTTATTTTCAACTGGAGATGGGCCAGATGATGTCAATAAGGAAGCAAGATTTAGCATTCACTTACCAATGTCCAAATCCACTACTTTTTAAAAGAACAACATATCAGAAAACACCTTGTCTGTGTCATAGCAAGATACCACCTGTGTGGCAGATTCAGTTCCTTATATAGTATTTCCATGTCAAAATTAAAAGAATAAAAATAATAGTTTCTTGAGCTTTCAGATACATTCTTTGGTTACTACACATAACCACCTCTTTTTCCTACAGTGTCAGAAGTTATATTGCCACACAGTCTACTTATAAAGGCAAGTAGAACTAGTAGCAACTAGACTATCAGTTTGGCAGCCTCCATCACCAATTAAGACACACTGATTCTTCCCATATCCTGGAACTCGTGAAGAGATTTCTTTATGCTGATCTCAAAGATTTGTTTCTATCTTTACGATAAAATGTCAGCCTTACAAACCACGTTCTTTTCATACACCCACGTTCCATGGATAACAAAAAATATCCAAGGATTTAGGAAAATAATTAGGAATGATAGGAAGCTTTAAAATTACGTGTGAATGAGAGAAATTACAGCTACGTAATGAGTAAAGGCAAAAGACCTCCCCTTATCCCCTTTGCTGCTAAACTGCTTGGTTATTCTGGGGGGTTTTTTTGGTCTAAAAGTTGCCTAGAGATTTTAATTTTAAATTTTCAGCCAACTAAGCATTAAATCAAAAGTTAGGTCATATTTTGAATAGTTTTAGTCTGAAAATTTCCAAGTATGCTACGGAATACTTTTGGTTAAACCACAAATTTTACATACAGAAAAAGAAACACTGGAGAGTGGATGAAATACCCTTTGTAACCCTTTTATAACATTCTCATTGTAACAGCCACCCTATGGATTAGAAACAACTTCTGTTACATAGTTAAGGCAGTCCTGTGTAGATGCAGAGGGCAACCGCATTTTGTAAGAGCTTACATCTCGTGGTTCAGTCACAGATGCCAATTAAGTAGTGCTCAGAAAGCATTTTGTTAGACATTTTTAGGAGTTTCTCTTGCTGCCTTGTTACTGGGAGGAACTAACAATTTCTTCTTAACAGGAAGGCTTTCATATCCAATTGACACTCTCCTGTCATCCTGATGCATGGGATACTTGCATGTATAACACCTATTAATGTTAACGGCACTGAATGCATTCAAATCCTTTTTCACATCAGTGAATGCATTTATCGTGAACACCCTAACTTCATAAAAGATTTCTTGACGAGGTAACATGTAATTCTGGTTTCTCTGCTAGTTAGTATTTTCCCTACTGAGCTATTCAGATTAATCTGAACTGGATTGTCAATTCCCTCTATGACTGTAATTCACAAAACGACTCCTTTTTTAAGGAAAGCCCATCTGATATAGATTGCTCACTAGGTCTCCATCAAGAGTTCGAGCTAATTGGCAGCTTGTCTGTATAATAGCATCCCATTTTTTCGAAGAGAAAGAGATCCTTTTCTGTAGATTGAGAGTGACATGCTGAATAGTTCTCTGGGCAATGGCACCTGGAAGTCAAACATATACTGTGCATTTATAGTGAAACTGTTGGTCTTAGAGAATTTTTTCACACTACATTGGAAGGGAAATGGTGAAAACATCTTCATTTGGGTAGCTTGAGCTTTGCATTGTGATCTTTAAACTGTGTTGCAAATTAGCTTTGTGTTTACTTCTTATAAATCAATTTTGTCTACCCACATTCAGATGTTATCTCTTGTGGAAATACTACTGGGTCTTAAAACCTTTGCCAATTAACAGAACAACTGACTGCATATGTAGCTCCCAAAAGAGAAGTAATGAGTTTATTAAGACTACTATACCTGTTAAATCAGGATGGATTATACAATACAAGCAATGTACTGTAGGCTAATGTTTATTATGTTATTTCAGTATTTTTCTCAAAATAGCTTATTACTCATCTTTGAGCTTACGATAATGTTTGTTAAATATAAATAATTTACAGAAAACACTCAGATTAAGTTTGCATATGATTGCACACATTAATAGGCGTTGCAGAAGTAGGTAGAGCATAGACCTAGCAGATGTAAGGATGGAGGGTAGCAAATACGATTCTCCTCAGCATTTTTTTTTACAGGCTTTACAATTGGAGACACTGTTCTGTGGAAACGGAATCCAATTAGTATTCACACTGCCTGCCCTTAATATACCTCTGGGTAGGAAAATTTGATGAAGTGACTAAATTCATAAACTCAAATTTCTCTGGACTTCTTGTTAGCTGCATTCTAGTCTCTTCTCACTGATGGTACAAGGGTCAATACACTTTGGTTACGCAAGGTAATGAAAGTCCTACAAAGCTTGTTATACTTTAGTAGAAAATGTAGAAAAGATGTACTGGAAGATTGTTTACAAATGTGTTCCCTGTTTCTGTCTTACTCCTGAGTCAAGCTGTATACAAGAGTTAGCATCTACTGTGCTAGTTAGTCACTTCCAACTCTCGTTTGCAACTTGGTTCAGAAGAGCAAACACTTTTGTTCTCTGTCTCGGCTGTCCTTTTCTCCCCGACTCTCCTTTTTGGACATCTTTATCATTTGCTTCATTTATCTTCCATGAAAACAAATCAGGCTCCGCTAATAAGAGCAATGATAACCACTGAAGACCATCCATCTGACTCATTATCTCCAAAGAGCTGTTGCCATCTTTTGTATCACAAAGGACTGCCAGACTTTTTTTTCCCTTATTCTTGCCCTCTAAATCTAAAAGAAATCCATTATTAAAGTCAGTGTTGGACTTTATTTAAATTTAAAATACTTTTAAATTGTCTTTACATCCTTACTCTTTAATAAATTAAAGAGATATTTGGTGGTGCTTTTTTGCTCATACCTTCTATGTATATGAGAACTAATTATTTATTTTTAACTTTAATTTTGTTCAGACACAAATCAAGATTATCATCTTATTAACACCTTTGATTTTCTGGGCCTCCTCATTCTGTAAAACGTATTGTCAACTCCCTTTCACTATGTGACTTCTGAAATTCAACTATCGGCATCTAAGAATATTTTTGTTTTGTCTCACACCTCTTTTATATCCTCTTACCTCTCTTTTTATTCCCTCCCTTATGATACTTCTCATCACTGTACTGATTACCTTGCTTTTGTTCCACTTCATTACATTTTGTCTGTCTTGACTTTTCAGATAATACACTGTTTAGGGCAGGGTGTGCCTACTGTTATGGGTTTGTACAGGATCTTCTACAATGGAGCTTTGATCCTTGTTGGATTGTTTAAGTGTCATCATCATAAACATGATTAACAGCAACAGTAGTCTCAACCAAGTCTATTTTTCATGCTAAATCAGGCTAAAAACTAGGAGGAGAAATGTTTTTGTAAGAAACATAAAAATCCATGTTGATTTAGTTAGAGTAAAATTGATTTTGCTTTTGAAGAACTGAAGCAATTTAAGTAATTCTACTGAAAACAAAGGTCACTTCTATTTTTATAGCCATTCTCAGAATTGGAAATCAACAGAACCATCAAATTAAACTAGCGTGCCATAGCCTCTTGATGTAGCACTAACACTGCCAAAGCTTCTTATGTGGATTTTACTTTCATGTTACAGGTAACAGAATTTTAAAAACAAAGAAAGAAAGAAAGAAACAAAAACCAGAGATGATTTTACAGAGACTTTAGAGGCCTGCGAGCTATGCCACACTTTTGAAAGGACAGGATTTGCACTACAGAAAGCTCTTAAGTAACACTTCTGTTCAGAAAGAGGCTTTAAGAATATGTCCTACTAATTTGCAGTGGACTTGACTGTGCAAAATGGAAAGACTGCTCCTGCACAAAGATCCTTTTCTAAATCAGGCACCAGTCTTTTAAAATCATGGTTACATTACAAGCTTAAAATGCACTGCAGGCAGGAAATCACAGGCAATTTTGGGAATTAAAAAAAAAGTCAAAGATTAAAGAGTTCATGCAACTGGGTTGAAAAAATTCCTGAAGTGGAGTCTTCCTCCACGGCATATATATCATGCTTTTCTAAAAGGTTCTAAATATCAAGCTTTATTACTGAGTTTGTATAGGCAAATATCATGTATGCAAAATTATCCTTCATATTACCTTGATGATATAGACATATTGTTCATACAATTATATGGAACTTCAGTATTACTATCCAAGGAGTAATCAAATGGTAATCAATCCTTTGCGCTTCATAATCACTGCATACATAAATCTTTACTCTTTATTACATATAGAGAAAAGCAATAGTGGAACCATTAGCAGGACTTTGTGAAGGCTGTAAACTTGTACAGAAGAAAGCCTTGAACAAGTTAATCAGACCACCTGAAACTCATGGCAATAATACATTTATTTCTTACCCACATTGCCTTTGTATGCCAGCAAGCAATTTTAGGAATATTTAAAGCCTTAAAAATACAGTAATTAAAGTACATTCTTCCTTAATCACCCTGCCCATAAAGCCACAAGTTTGAACATGAAAGCAACTATGAACATTTAAGCTAGAGAAAAAATAGAATAAAATGTTAATAAGCTCTGTAATGTTAATAAGCTAAATAATGATTTTCAAGTCTAATATCTTGAGTCTTTTCAGAGCTACCAGAAAGGCCTGTAGGAGCATTCCCTTTCAATGACTTTTGCACTACAGCAATCCAACTAGCTCTGCAGGGAAGGAAGATACCAGGATTTAAAGCCACAAGAAAGCTGCAATTGATTTAATAATAAATTTTGTCTGCGTTGGTTTGGACTACTATAATTTGGGAGGAAAGGAAAGAAGTACTTATTGGTTCAGATTATTTTCTTTTAATAAGTAACTATCCGACACTGAAGGTAAATCTTGGAAAGATGAGATGGGACCCCAGAAGAAAAATGCTCAGATATAATAACAAAAAAAAGGTCACAAACGTACATAGAATAAGATCTTTGGGTACGTGACAAAATTTGTTTTGTGTTCTGTATCACTCCAGTATATCAGAAGGATATCAGCTACACACATTCACAAGCCTTGGAGTCTGCTTTAGAAGGAGAAGCAGAAGTTAAGATGACCATTAAATTGTATTCTTACCACATTAGAAGGTTCCAACTTCTTCCTCTTGGCAAGGTCAGTGATATTATTGCCGTTGTAGTTGATGCTCTCCATGCAGCCTTTGAAATTTTTCCTACTGTTAGAACTTGGCTTTCCAGAAAAAGGCATGCCTCCAAAGGTGATCTTTGAATGAAACAGAAAATGGTAGATAGTTACTGGAGGGCAAAGACTTTTAAACAAATTTGCTGTAGATGTATTTGCTTTCTTTGAACACCCAAACATGGCAAATGAGAGAGCTGGCGACACTGCTACAGAAAAAGGAAGTATCAATAAGCATTGCAAAAGCAGAAAAAAAATCTTTAATGAATTTGTGATTGCAAATATGTATGGTAGCAAATCCCAAATATTATTACAACTGTCCAAATAGCGAGCAGAGACACACAGTTGCTTATATATGGACTGAACTTCGGATCACTACTGAACAGTGTGTTTCAAACAAAGAACTTCGAATAAATGTCCATCCCAGTATTTTTGTAAACAAGAGTAGATATGAAATCATTCACTCAGCTCTAACTGTGTGCCAGAACTCAGACTACAACACAGCAGCTGTGGGCTCCAATACGATGCATTTGTTTCGTTTCATGCTTATGTATCTACTCTATCCAGAAGAATTTTACAGAATCACATAGTTAAAGATTCTATCCCCTGTTAGATGGAAGCACCTTCCACTACTGAGAACATGCTTTTATCATGTAGTTATAGTCAATGAGGAGTTAGCACATGACTTAGCAGGCCAAATCACCTCCATAGAGAAGATAAAGACAACCATCACGAAGACTCAGCCATCGAGGTCAAACAGGAATTGCTTTTCTCTTACTGCTGAATTTAACTACCCTAAAACACCGGGTTATCCAGAATGTCTAGTACTAAAAAATGAAGAAAACCAAATATTTCACAAACTAAAAGTGTTCACCTCTTATGAAGTCTCTTCCTGTCATTCCATAGAGACTATACAGGTCTCTACTGCATCAGGGTCTTTTCTGAAATGTTTCGAAGTGAATAAATTCTACATGTTTTCATTAATATTTTGCAGCCCAAATGTGAAGAATAAGGGACTCATGAGATTAGTCGTGCAATCTATGTTAAGTATTTATATCCAATAGGTGATGGCATAAACAGTAATGACACCTAGCTGCCCCGGCCCACGAGTGCTCACAAAAATGGCTACTTGTACTCTGCTGCTGAGATTTGACAGAGACACACTTTTAAATATCATTCATTGTTAATTCCATTTGTTATTACTGAGAGCAGGAAAATGCAGCTCTAGGGACACATTCTCCATTTTAAAAGCGTGTCAGATATAACTTTCTATCCCAAAGAGGAGGCTTTGACATGGCATCTAAGAAGAACTAAAGCTATACAGCTGAAAACCAAAGTCTTTATTAATAGCACATACCAGCTACGTAAAAGCGTTTTGCAGGACACAGCCTCAGGTATTATAAATTGACATGACTTGACTTTAGAGAAGATACACCACTTTACATGAACTGAAGAATGTGACTGTAATATTTTACTGGCTGTCAAACATTCTTTTGCATGTTATAGTCGTGTTTGGACATGAGAAAATGGAAAGGAAAGGAGAAAAATTGCAAAAACCTCATACTATGACAGTGAGTTAAGAGGGACTCATAGGATTATTTTTTTTTACCTTGAAAATGCAATCAGAACTGATGTTTATTCCTCTTTTGTGCTTACTTAACTTTTCTGAATGAGATTAACCTAGAAACTATTTTTTTCTATGAAAAATAATATTCATTCTTTCAGGTTGATCCACTGTGATTAATTTATCACAAGGGCAACACATTTAAATTTAGTCTGTGATGACTAACTCCAAAACCAGTGAGATAATTGAGAGGAAAGGAAGGACAAGAGGCTAAGGCTTTTGCATTTATATGAACCACAGAAACACGTATCCACACACACTCAAATAGGTTCCATTAAACACAAGGGGATCCATGTCCATGGAAACTGAAAAGTATCTTTGAGAACTGCCAGTGAGGTCGCTAATGTCAGAGAAGAGAGGAAGGTGAATCTCCTGGATTCTGCTATTACTAGAGGTAAATTCATTGTATGCAATACATTTATTATGTAAAACATGTTACACATATATATGGTTTTATATATATATATGTGCAAATTGCCCAACCCTGGCTTATGGCATTCAGCCTAATTTTTTCGTTAGTTCAATCACTTGAAAATCTTTAATAAAATCTATTTAAGTGGGTTTTTAGCAGCTCAATTCAGATCTTCAGTGCTTGATGAGTAATAGAGGTACAGGCATATTTGCTCGTTATTTTCTCATTATAACTGCTACCAAAGAAGATATTTATAAAGATTTTTGGAATATAAGTAAATATTTGATTCAGTAACATTTACAATCATAGGTAATTTTTTCAAACATTCATATCATATTCTTGATCAAAAAATTGTTTGTAAAAATATCAATACTCAAGTTAATTCAAACGTTTCTGCGTTACATCATTTTGATTCCCTCTCACTGCTTAAAAAGTTGCAAGGATGGAAATACATGTATTTGGCTCAGCCAGCCCCATTAATTCTCATTAGAAACAGTAAAGAATGCAAGAAAATCATTATAGAAAGTTTGTAATAACCAACATGCTGAAGTTCATGTAACAATTTAGAGGAACTGAACAAGTTCATAATAGCAGAAACCAGAGTGTAATCAAACAACAAATCCATGTTTAATTACTACCAACACTTGTGGGCATTAACCTGGCTGATTAAACAAAAGTTTTTTTAGAACTTTCCCAACTCTTTATTGCTTTTTTATAAAAAGAAGTTATTGATGGCATATTTGTGAAAATACAAGGAAGTACCTGCCTACCGAAGACAAGAAAGATCAAGATCCATGCTGGTAAAAGGGTTTTACTCTGCTTGCTTTGCTAAAAATAAATGCTAATTGTCACCACAGAATGAGGTTTTCTGATTCAAGTGCAAAATTATCCCTTGAATAGAATAACAGATTGTATTATTTTTTTTAATCTACTTCCCGCTTACAGCAGCTGCTTTTAGAGATTTTAAAAGTAGTGTATGCTTAGCTTGCTGAATAACATAGGTCTCCCATTTTAAAACAAAAGGCTGAGATGACTCTTACACCAGATGGGATCTGGTAGACTAATGAAGAGAAACTTAATTTACACTTAATTTACACTTAAGAGAGTGTTGGGAAGAAAATTTCAGAGAATATAAGGGAAAAAATAATTAAAACAATGTACAGAAATGTACCAACAGAAATTATATTATTTGTCTTTTCTCTTCTTTATGGACTTATTTTTATAAAGCAAATTTAAATGAAAACAAACAACTTTCACCGTCTACCTCATAATCCAGGTCCAGGTAATCAAATTCTCCATTGGTTCTGAAGTGCTGCATGTGTCTGTCCAGGGTGAGATTGATGTTTCTCCCGTGGCGCTCTATGATGATGGAGTGCCAGTGGTGATCATCCAAGAGGCTGCCTGTCATCACGGATGTGTGGCCATAAATAGAGCCAAGCTGGTTGCTGCCTAAGATGGGAATAGAAACAATAGCAATTCTCACCTCATACCAGTTAGGCAAACGTTTTCCTTTTGCTCTGTCAATATTTCACCTGAATCACACCAGACACACAATAAGCTGGAGGAAGTCAGTCCACTATGAAGCTAAGATCTGCCCAGTGGAGAGTTGCTCCCATAAATACAAATAGCTAGACCAAATACACCAAGTATCTGATCGGTAAACTGTATAAATAGTTATTCATAATAGTAGTTATTTGGAGGTGAACCAAAGAAGCAATATCAACTTTCAGTTGTAAAGTTGCTTTCAACTAGGGGTTGTCTGTGTTTTCATCTCTACACTACAGAAATTAAAAGCTGTCACCTTTAGGCCAGGTCTTGAGCTTCCCTGGAACTGTACTGATTTATGACTGTTCAGGAAGACGTGGTGCCTGATAACAGACTTTGGTAACAAAAAGCCCTTTCAGTCTGAGTTCTACATTTTTTAGGCTCTGCCAGTATAGCTATACCAGCGAGCATATAGTAAAAGATTCAATGCAGACTGAGCTAACAGCAGGAAAAATTTCTTCTACTAAGACAGCTTGTTTTGGTCTTTCCTCCTGCAGCAACCTTCCTATTCTGGAAGTCAAACTGCTAGCAAGAGTACAGTTTTTCAGTTCTCTGCTGCGTTTTCCAGGGGCTTTTGCCACTGCAGCTGTGCTAGCCAGAGATCACATCTTATTGCAATCTGAGTGACACAGCTAAGCCAGCAAAGGTTGACAGCATGGATCTCAACTGAAGCAGCAAATGACTAATTCAGCAGTAAGTTTAAAAAATTGCTGCACTGCTCAATAACTCAGTGCAATCTTCCATGTTCTGACTACAAGAGGACCTAAAGCATTTCTGGAGCTGAGAATTTCTTAGCATCAAGCATGCCTGCAACTCAGACCTTAAGGTTTGTGTATGTTGATAACACATTCTGGCAAATCATGCTTCTATAGCTTAAGACATTGCTACCCTACGAATGACCATACTGCCACTGATCTTTCAACAACTGTTGGTCAAAAAACAAATATAAAAAATCCATGCATGTCCATGAGCCTCAGTTTCTTCAATGCAAAGTCAAATCCAGCACAAAGCGAAACCTAAATCCACCCCCATCTCCCCATCCTCCCTCCCCCATGATATTTGAAACTAAGTCACTGGATTTCACCAGGCAAAATGAACATCCTTTTCCACTGACTGGTGCAATACTCTCAGGGAGAGGATGAATAACACCATAAAACATTACTTCTGTTTATTAAGTGAGTGTGTGTCACAGGACCTATTCCCATTTATCAGCCTAGTGATTTAAGAACATCCCCACAAAGCACAGATATGGAAGTTATAATAGATTATAAAGACAGACTGAACTGAAGAATATGAAGAAACTGGAAATGAATGGGTTAGTACTGCAATTAAAATTGTTAAAAATAGATAACTGCTATAGGAAAATGTGCTTTCCTCCTCCTCATCTGTGCATGTTGATCTTTAGAAAAAGAGCAGGAGAAAATGCTAGTGGAAATAATTACTATTCAATGTAAATAATGAACAGAATAATTTACTCTTCACGTGTCTGTAAGACAACTAAGGAAAGTTACACAAAATCTTTTCTAAAGCTCTTTGTTTGAAGGCAAAAAAAGATAATACCTGAAACCAGATAAATGTGGGTTTTTTCATAATAAATGTACTTTATAAATCCAGTCACTTATGAGTCTTTCACTGGGAAGGAAAAAGGAGGCTGGAACTAGAGTAACATATACAGAATTCCATAATAAGATTGCCTCATAAACTGATACGTCTTCTTTCCTTTCCTACTCCTACTTCTCAGATTCTAGGATGGCTGCTGAACTTCAGCTTCCTGTGGCCTGTAGCTTCCCAGGTTGATACCTTTTTTGCTGCAAGGTTCCTAAGGGTGACCTTTATTGCTCTAGTACTGATGACAGTGTCCTCTCACACAAAGCCACAGCTGAGGCCAAATAGAATTCTAGCAAGTGGTTTTTTTTTTTTGTTTGTGGCAAGTTTCTAATGACAATATATTGCTGATCCTGTTTTCCTGTATGATTTTATGTTTATGGTATCTCACATAGAGTAAAAAGGAAGGAGTGGAACAGAAAAAAAAAAAAAACTATACAGAAAGGGAATGAACACCATTTCGCCAACTATTTAATAAATGATGTGGTTTACTATATTACTGGGGAAAAAACAATGTAATATTTGACCTAAAATTGTTGTGGCAGTTAAAAAGTATCCAAAACTAAATCACAGCATACCTAAATTTAAATTTAGAACAAGTTTGGCTTTCTTCAGTTCCAAGGTGATATAGTCTCCTTGCTGTCCTTCTCCGTGGAAGATTACACCTTCACTTTCAGAGGTCTTAAATTTCAGAGAGATGACATCTTTCAGTGTTTTCATTTTCTTGTTCCTGAATCTGTATGGTAACACTACATGGCCGTCAAAATTGATAACATCAGCCCCTAAAGGAAAAAGCAAATAACATTGTTGATGAGTGATTATATATTCCTCTGGCCACTGAAAAAACAGACATGCCATATGTAGATTGTACCTGAACAGAATAAAAAATGTGCAAGTGTGATATGCATTGTAAATACATTTTATCTTGACCATAATTCAACAATATAAAAAGTATGAACCAGGCAGGACATAAATTTAATCCATAGGATATAAAAAAAAGCAGATTTTTGGGGACAAATACTACAACTGTACTGAACACCTCTTGGTTTCTTTCAAATATAGTTGCTCCCATGCACACTTTTCTAATTACAGTTGAAAATGAAATACAAACTTCTGAGTGGTCATTAATAATTAATTTGATACCTCTTTAAAACCCAGTATAGGTATCTGTGAGGACTGTAAACAGTAAAACATGAGCCCAATGAATTTGCCTAACAATTTTAAAAGATTCCTCAAACTGTATGTAAACCATAAGCCTTGTCTAGATCAATTTTATAAGGAAATCCTGAGTGAGTTGTGACCTCAACTAATTTTGAGAAGAAAAAAAAGAGTTCTCTCATTTGGGGTGACTTTTGTTCCTGGTTTTACTCAAATTCTGGGAAGAAAATTGAGGGATGCAACCATTGTCATTTAAAGTCAATCAAACATTCATACAAATGTTGCATAATGACACAACAAAATTTCATGTTGTCTTGTTTTCATGAGTTAATCTCTACTCTAAAGAATGAGCCACAATTTTCCACAGGCAAGATCCACAGTAAAAATAGCCTCAGAACTTGATTCCATTCAACAGATGTACTTATGCTGAGTATTGAATCCTGTCTTTTAAGCAGAACTTGGTAAAAGATTGTAAACAGATACTGATCTCTAAAAATGGATATAGATTTGTTTAAGAAATCTCCTTTGTAAACTGCTTAACCTATGATCAATCACCAGTGCCTTAGCTATTATTTGCACGATCATTTCATCCTCACTATTCACAAATGACAATTTAGTTAGTCACTAAGCAAAATTCCTAAAAAAGAATTAATAAAACAATGTTCATTTTTTAAAATAAAAAAGTATTTCCCACCCACATTCTTCAAAAAAAATTCACATCTTTTATTGACATACCATATTCATACCAGTCATTTCACTTTCACACTCTGAATGAAATGAAGGATGGCATTTTATCATATATTCTTCAACCACATCTGATTATTGCCTACTTCTGTGGGCTGCTCCTCGGTGACTGCTTGCAAAGTTTTAGAATTCCTAACTTGGTTTTGCTATTATAGTGAAAAGTTATTTAAATCTTTCAGACTCCCTCAAAAACACAGAAGCAAACCTACTCCTCTTGTGCAATTAACACAGCAGAATCTTTTAAAACCCCTTTAAAACACTTTGTACACTATGCCTAAATAACTGCATGTATTTCAATTTGAATTTATATGGGTGACATTAGCTGATTATGCTAAAACCTGCTGCCTTTGTTCTTACGACATGTCAAACACACATTTAAAAAATGCTTACTTTCAACTAATCTCTGAAACGTATTTTACACCCTGAAAAGAGCCTAAACAAACGTATGCATCCATCCCTGTGTCGAGAATTTAGGAACCACCAAAATGGTCTGCTGAGTCAATTTTTACCAGTTATGTCATCAATTGCTATCAAAGAAATGCTTATGTATAGTACCTGTTATACATAAGCTTATATACATATATAGCTTATACATATGCTTATATATAGATTTTTCACATTCTATAATTTCCAGAAATACTTTTCACAGTGATATAACAGCTATTTGAGTGTCAAAGAAGAGCATTCAATCAAGCTTCATGACATTTAGCATTTATTTTCTAGAGAAAAGTATGTAAAACCACAACCAAGATTTCATAAATGATTTCTATTTCTTTGTTCAGTCAAAAAATCCACAATCCATCTTGTATTCATTAACTAAAACACACCCAATTGAGACTGAGGCTTGAGGTCATGTTGTTTAAATTCCTATTTATACATCCTTATATCATTAGGCATAACAAGTTTTCAAATATACAGACCAACACATTATGCTTCCATCATTCAGGATTTTCCCCACAAATCACTAGTATAATAAATAGTTCTCTACTACTTCCAGGTTGTTTGTTTTGCTGACACAATGATTCTCTTCATGCTGATGAAATATGTGATATGTGTTTCTGGTTGATATAACCATTTGTCCTCTGTACGTCTTTGATAAATCTGTATGTATAATCACAATATGGTTTTTATCCTCAGTTGACGCAAACTGTTTACTCTCTAGGGATTATTACAAATTGCAGAAGTTAAGAACTTTGCTACCTTGCAGAAACTATGTTTACAGTGTCTAAGACATGAGGGAAGCACGACAGTGGACAGTTGTTGACCTACAAGTCCACCTCATTTATACTAAAGATAAAATTATGGATCTTGATGCAGCATGGATCATCAGAGCTTGTGATTTTACCTTTACAATGCTGCCACTTTTCAAGCTTGAGTTTGAAAGACAAGTAACGTTTTCTGCAAACCAGCATCAAGTGTATGTATTTCAGAGTCTACCTGAGATCAAAATGTAAGACATGCTATCTCGTACTCACTCATGGTCACACATTGGCTCAGATACAAAGGCCACTAATACTAATGCAAGGAGCATTAAACATGTCAAAACAAGCTGTGTTAAGCCTGGAAAGTAAGTCTAATCACTCTGCTTACCTTTTCAAGTTAGATCAGAAAAAATCATAGAAATAAACATTCTTTCTCTACAAGCAACAGCCAAAGACTCCACAATATTCTTCCTGTAGGAGTCAAAGAGATCTAGAAAACTGAGGACGCAGATTCTATAATGCAAGTTTCCTCATGTCTCCATAAGAAATTGCACCTCTCCTTTTGAAAAGATTAATAGGCATATGCAATGCATTTCTGTTTCACAGTAGTTTTTTAACATATTTGAATTGGTAGCAGCTGACTGTCATCAAAGAGATTGGTAATAGTTATTGAAAGATTTGAAGGCTCATTCCAATGGCCAAGATTTATATAGTTTTTGAATGCATAGACTTTTTCATGGATCATATCATCGACCCATTACCATATGTGTGGAAAGGAGATCAAAGGGAAGAATTTAAATTTCTGAATTTTTAGTTCCAGCCACTTCTTCAAATTATATAGAGCCATATACTTAGTCTCCCATAGCATTCTCTCACCCTTAGTTACCAGGCTAGAAATAACCTGTGCCATGTATAACTTCCATTCCTGCCATTACTTGCATCACATAACTGGAAGCACCAGTTCTAGACTCTTCTTGCCATTAGAAAGAAGACAGACAGGTATACAGAGACTCTATTTGCACAATAATCATGCAGTGTTTGTTCACCTCTTCTTCTGATTAGACAACAAACTAAGAAACTCAGACCCAAAGGTGTCAGATTTGTTGTTAGCAGTTGACGTCTTCAATGAAACAGATTACAACCATATAAATTCAACCTACGTCCAAATCTTCCTAAACCTGCAAAGAATTTTGATGAAATGATAAACTTGGACCCTCTTATTGATCTAAATGATGAAGACATCTTATTCAGTACGTAAAACACGAGCATTACAATTGCCTGCATATCCCATATTTATTAGTATATAATATATAACTTATGTATATCAGAATGCAGCAATATATATTAGAAATATCACTCTCTGTTAGAAAGCACACTTTACAATACACATTCCAATAATAAATACTTATTAAGCTCTAAGTGCAACTAAAACTCTCAGCCTGATCTGGTTCTTCTGAATGACAAATTCCAGGAATGTGAATCAGGTCAAAATTAAATATGAGAATGGCATGTTGTATTTGCGCTGCAAGAAATCCATTAAAAAGTTATCAGCATGCAAGGAAGACACATTTTCTCAGGCAGAGATGCAGATGTTGCTCTCAGAAATGAGGCCACCGAGGTTCATATTCTGAGTCTGTATTCAGAAGCAATAGTATGTGATTTCAGAGGTGGGGTTATCTTGTATACACTCACAACTCAGGTAAATGCATTACTTCTGGAATTTGTTTTGAAGAAACAAAAAACATGGTTAGAAAAATACTGTAACAGAGATTATATCAACCCTTGTTTTTGCTTGCCTTACAAGCTGTCAAGAGATCCAAGAAACACTTTCTTGAGATTTTTAAACGTACATTTAGAAAAGAACTTTTAGAAAAGCACAAAATCTGTTCATAGAGAAAGTATCTACATGAAAGTCACTGTTATCACAAAAATCGTACTTCTATGTAAAGCAAATTTTCTATACAGATTATACCCTTTTGAATCTACATACAACTGCCTTGAACAAATGCTACAAATGAAAGAAAATTGATGGACATTACAGCTTAAGCAACCTTCATAATGAATATACTTCATAAAAAATATTATTCCATATACAAAGTCAGAGATTCTCTTCCATTAACATTTGTTAAATTTACTTTCTGATAGTTACAGGAACCCCACTTTGTAACATCTGCAAAAGTTACCTTAACAGTCAAGCATCTGATCTAGAGCTGATCAGGACAATGACTTGACTTCTGCGGGTTTGTGGGTTCACAACATGTTGCCCATGAAAATGCAAGTATCCCTTTTATACCTATGCCATTGTTACAGTTATGCATACATCTTCTTCACACCATTCATTGAAGCAAATTCATATCACAAACTTTAACAAAGCTGAGTAAAGTAGCACTTTTTTCCAAAATCTGGCCCCAAATTGCTACGTTTTGAAAATCATTCAATTAAAAAAAGAAACAGCACTAATCTTTGATTAAGCAGCCTTTTTTATGCATAGCTATGCTGGCAGCATGCACATGGCTCTGCATGATAATTCAATCACCTAAAGATTACATAGCAATTATGTTTAAGAATTATCATATGTAGAACTGCGGTAATGACTTGTGTTCCTTCTATGATGACACTCAGCTATTTAATATCATGATAATTAACATGACGCAGAATGGTACTCAGACAGCAAACCATATAATTCATATAATTGCAGTGTAAATATATAATTTTTCTCATCCTTAGCCACTCAACTACCAGCATTAGTAGGAAAGAGACCGAAGCCATTGCATACAGTATGCTCACTTGCATTCAGTGAAGTCTGACTGTTCTCAGAGGCTACTGCTGCAATGGGGGAATTATTTTTTTTTTTTTAAAAGTGCAAAAAAAAGTGAGAAAGGGGAAAGAGGGAGAAAGAGGACAAAATGCAGAAAGATGAGGGAAAAAGAAATTGACAATAGTTTTAAAAAAACTTACATTTAAATAGGAAGTACAGCTATGATGACTTTCAATTTGATTTCTCCCCTATTGGATTTCCTACAATATGGATGGACTGGATAACACTATTGACCTCTTAAAAATATAACACCACTTTCATTTGGCTAGGAAGATGTGTTAGGCCTTATCCCAGTATATGCCTGAGAAGCCATATTAAAACCATTTCAATAGTTAATAGCATCACCATATTCAATTTTCCTCTAAAAAATAATAAAGTCAGAAAGCCTTAAAAATGTCGTCGGAGAAATGGGTGACACATGTTACCCCATTCCCAAATCTCAAAGGAACGTAAGTCACCAGTCATAGATCTTCCTATCTACTTTTGTCCTGTACTTTCAGCCATGTACAGGATTTGGTAAAATTTGGTCAGGGAACCAAATCTGTTTAAAGATATCTTATTTGGCGCTCCAAAATAATTTAATAATTGATTATAAAGAAACAACTTCAAATCAGACTCAAGTTCCAAAACTTCTCTATTTCCTCCCTTTCTTGTGAGAGAAATGTAATTATCCTCAATGTCAGCACCTGAAGGATGAAGAAGTGGTCATTCACAGACTCAATAAAGAGACTTCAGCACAGCTACTTAGCTACTTTTCTCAAGGCACTGCCTGGAATTACTAAAAAATCCCTGCTATCAGACACAGTAAAACAACACTGATCAGAACAAAGCAAAACAGCAACGTACTGTCCATGTGGCTTACCATACAGCAAACAAAATCAACACTATTAATTGCAAATTTAATATGTACACATATTTTTAAACTGCTACTGATCTCTGGATGATCATTTCCACAAAACCTGTACAGAATATTTCACTGGGATTAAAAATACAAAAGTTCTGTACTACTGGTCCACAGCGACCTTAGGTGACATTTTCTCACTCCATTATCTCTATTTCATCTGCTTAAATCTTCTGGTTAGATGAAACAATTTTTAGGGAAAAGATCTTAACTTCTATCATTCTTTTCTTACTCCATAATGTGACCCTTGTGTACTAATACTATAGTAATAAATAGCATTAACCGTCCACCAAGCATCTATCATCTGAAAACATCAGAAATGCATCAAAGCATCTCTAGCTGCACCAAAGTATTCCACATGTGTAGTTCCATTTCTTGTTGCTATTAGTCATGGGTACTAAAATATCAGTATGAAAAATGTAAGCACACAAACAGTGTATTATTTACATATTTTAACAGCAAAAATGAGGTTTTCTCCTAACAAAGCAAAGGATAAGGCTCAAAATTATTCCAAACCCATACTCTCATTTTTTTATTACTCACGATCAATTACATACACAGAAATTACTTCAGAAGACCCTAATCTACTTTTTCAGGAGTTCCAAATACTGTCAACATGATAGCATGTCGAATTTGTCACTCGAGTCCTAGCAGCTTGAATCTCGGTGGCACCAAGTTAGCTGAGGTCATGTTAGAGATGCATTACTACATCTCATTGCACCAGAAAAATGCAGAAGCCGTGCCCCAGCACAGCAGTCAAAAGATTGTCTCCTCTTTTACGCTTTCTTACAATAACCCAGAGAGCCAAAGGTACCATGTTTGAACATTGCCCTCAGGCACTACAGTCCAGCCGTAAGGACATGGGCAACTGTGGCTTGAAATCTGCTGCAGCAAAACTGACACTCTTTTTACTCCCTTTTTCAAAACACAATACATGTCGAATGGATAAAGATGTCAACATGATAGCATGTCAACATGATAACATGATAACATGATAACATGATATCATGTCAACATGATAACATGATAGATGTCAACATGATAGCATGTCGAATGGATAAAGAACTGGCTGGACGGTCGCACTCAAAGAGTTGCGGTCAACGGCTCGATGTCCAAGTGGAGACCAGTGACAAGTGGTGTTCCTCAGGGGTCGGTGCTGGGACCTGTACTGTTCA